>CP139502.1:40804246-41012832 GCA_021014915.2 Artemisia tridentata subsp. tridentata
AAGGGGTGGATGGACGAAGACCTAGTTAACTATCACTTAAAGGAGATACGTTGTAGTACTCAGTGTCACACAAAGATGTGGATAATTCGAGAGAGGTTCATATACAGTTAAGGAAGGATGGATGGGTATATGAAACGACCTATGCTTTAAGGAGTTACGTTGTAGTGCTCAGTATAAGTTCTTAATCAAACAATAGTGCAAGTTTAAGTCACAAGTTTAAGTTATTTTACTTCAGTCTCAAGTTCGTCATAGTGGGTTTTCTCCATCATTAAACACTACAAAAAGCCGTTGTTTTTGATACAGGGGGTTGATAAAGAGTTAGACATTTTAAATGGTATTATTAGTAGATTGGGTCTATCGACATCTTCTCACGGACTATATGTTTAATGATAAAGTGCTGCCAGTTAATACTTCACGTACACATCATTATGCTGATTCCGATAAATCGTAACCAGCAGGGGAGAGAAATGTGTAAAATCCCGTAATGATGGAACTATCCTGGAGAAAGAAAAGTGCATTTCTGGATCTTAATTGATTCTGGTGCTATGGTTTCTGGAGAAAGAAAAGTGCATTTCCGGATCTTAATTGATCCTGGTGCTACGGTTTCAACTTCGACAGAGAGAAATGTGTACGTTACGGACTGCTTTCTCATATGAAAGATAACTGGGATGCATTTGGTGAGATGAAGATGTTGATATTCTATTCCCCCGAATGGACAAACTTGAAGAAAGTCGAGTCTACAGTCTGTTCTTCATTTTCCGCTGCGTGTTAGAAGACTAAAGACGGAATGCATTTAATTATCAAAAGACTTCTTCAGATTCATGGCAATCATCAGAAAGGTTGTCAGTTTGGGGGAGAGCACTAATTAGGGGAGAGTGAAAAAGTCATAATTGATCCCTAATTAGATTTGCTCACATTGTTCTTCTGCAAGTAAAGAAATGGCAGCTGAGAAGATTCTGCAAGCTGAACGAAGTAATGAAGTTTGAAGACCATTCTCATGTTTTGTATTGAATTTTACTTGTAGGGAACGTTGTAAGCAATTCCCGTATAACATCACTTTAGGGAGAGATTGTTAGCCTTTAAAGTTATGTTATAGTCGGGAATTGCAATAGCATTTAAGTACAAGGATTAGTTTAGACAATAGTGCTAAGTTAGGCTTGTATTCTTGTAATAAGTACCTTCCTAGTCACAACTAGGAAGGTGGGATTCTCATTGTAACTTTGAGGTGTGTATGTTTTCTTTACTTTCTCTCTCTAGAAAACATACACACCTCCCCACTCAATAATCTAACTCTACCATGTTTAACCTTTATTTCGAGTTTCCCCGACCTCCTGAACGTGAATCTGGTCGTTACATAATCTTTAGTAAAAAGTTCGATTTTATGCTTATAAGGCAACACGTATTTGTGTTGTATTGATTGTTGTGTCAATTTCATAATTTTTCATTACCAACATGAAATGCTATTTCCCTTCAAATATGTGTCGAAATTTATGCATCGTAAATTGAGGGACAATTACATTTGAACTTTATATTTTACATAAATATGGGATTCTAGCATTGTTTCACATAAACTTTGAACTTGAAAGTCAATACATCTTTTAATCAAACACAATTAATTATCTTTCACCAAACATTACCAACCCTCTTACACATATAATTAACTATTGTCTTAAACAACCAATGTTTTGAAAACCGATTTTTTAATCGACCCGGTCGAGTCACCGGTTCAACCGGTTCGACCACCGGGTCAACCTGGTTTTCTATAAAAAAAAAAAACGAAAAAAACAAAACCCGGCCGAGTTTCAAGAACAGGGTCACTTAAAACCCGTTGGGTCTAACCGGTAACCCGTTTTTTAAAACACGGTTTTTTTACCCTTTTTTTTGCAGAAACCAGTTAACCCACCCGGATCGACACGGGTTTCGAAACATAATAAACAACAACCCTTCTTCCTAAATTTCATTCAGCAAAACTACATGTAAAATTTTCATTCAATGACCAAATTAACATATTCAATGTTAGACTATTTTCCCCCCCAATACTTTATAGCAATGTGCCAAAAAAACATAACAGTCTCCGTCTCAAAATAAATGTCTATTTTAATATTCCATAAAGTTTTAGGAATTTTCGATAACCTCACTATCCACCAATCAAATATCATATTCACCGACTAAAATTTTATTATATTAAAACATAAAGTGAACAACATTTATTTTAGACAGGCGGAGTAGTAGTAAAACACATAAGGATTTTTCTAACTTGTGTAATAAAGGCATATGCTAAAGAGGGTCTCACAGCCTAGGTGTCACTCCCTGAATGGTCAGTAAGTAGTTGTAGGCCTGATGCTAAAGGATAATGGGGACAAATTGATACGCATGGGCCCGAGCCCATGGCCTATTTAGGTCTTAGGGTTTTACCCTACTTTGTCTTATAAATGCTCTTGTAATCATTTATTATAATCAATCAATAAAAGTTTAAGATAAACAAATCTCTAGTTCTTCTCTTTATTTTCTTAAGGAGCTCGCACACGCTTGAAGTGGTGCCTTATCCCGATACAACCCCTAATAGGGTCGTATCAATTGGTGCTTTCATTGAGAGCTCTCGTTGAGAGGGCTTACGATTAGGGTTCCAATAAATAAAATAAAAAAAAAATTAAAAAAAAAAGTTACTGTTCATCGGGGACTATTCACCGGCACTGTTCATCTCGGGGGTACTATTCATCGGAGTAATGTTCATCGCGGGTACTGTTCATCGAAGATTTTTTTTTTTTTTTAGTTATTAATCGCTTGAGTATTATTCATGGCATCAGGCGGCAGCGATCAGGACGCGGAATACGCACTCTCTAAGCTCTTGCAAATGGGTACGGTGGCCGAATATGAGAGTGAGTTTGTGGTGCTTGCAAATCGAGTAACGGGGATCTCTGAATCTTTACTTACATCGTTTTATATCTCCGGACTTAAATTGACGTTACAAATAGAACTGTTGAGGTTGAGGGCAAGGCCTACAACTTTAGGAGAAGCTTTTTCCTTAGCCCATATAGTCGAGGCTCGTTTTGAGGCAATTGAAGAGAAGGAAAAAGAGCATATAATTGAAAAGAAATTAGATACCATTCCATCATTACAAAGTGAATTCGCTACACCTGAGATTAAAAGGTCGTTAGATGCTAATGAAGATATTGGTCTTGTTGAGGTTAGTAGCGCGATAAACGATGTTTTTGATATTGGTGAGAGTAATGTGGAAAGCATGGAAGTTCATAGTGAGTTTAGCGAATTTTCAGAAAATAAAGAAAGTGTGGAAGATGTTGTTGTGGGTGGTGGTGAAGCGTGTAGGGTTGACGAAGATGAGTCGAATATAGTGATATCGCTACTTAAGGATAGAGGTGGTATATCTGATGATAGTATAGATGAAATAAATTTGGGTTTAATCAAGGAGTTTGTGATTAAGATGTTGGAGGGTAGAGATGTTCCCGGCGAGAGTTTGGTTGTTTGTTTGAAGTGGGTATATCGCGAGAAGGGTCGTGGGGCAGCAAAAGATGGAAGAATGGTGTTGTGTTATGTCCAAGGCAAAGGAATACGAAATAAGAAAAAGGCGAAGGCTGCAATTCAAAGAAGATTATGGGATCCCGGATTACGCCAATGTTGCAGGAGGACGGACTGCCCAAACGACTCAAGAAGTCCAAACATATGGCATAAAGATTATGTCATATAATCTATCTTTATTTGCGTGTCTTTGTTTAGGACCGTTTTCATGTTTATTTAGGAAAGTCAATTAAGAGAGTTTTAAGACAACACCTTGAGGGCAAGGTGGTTTTGAAGGAGTGAGGAATGATACGCCTGGGCCCGAGCCCATGGCCTATTTAGGTCTTAGGGTTTTACCCTACTTTGTCTTATAAATGCTCTTGTAATCATTTATTATAATCAATCAATAAAAGTTTAAGATAAACAAATCTCTAGTTCTTCTCTTTATTTTCTTAAGGAGCTCGCACACGCTTGAAGTGGTGCCTTATCCCGATACAACCACTGGTGCCTTATCCCGATACAACCCCTAATAGGGTCGTATCACAAATCAATGACTGCTAACCATTCAGAAGTGACCCCAAGCTGTAGTACTCTCTTTAACATGGGCTCCTAGAGCACAAGTTAGAAAAATCCAACATATAAAATAAAGGAATAGTATTTCCATAATGATACAACATTTCATTCATTGTGACATAGATCAAACATTTCATTCATTCTGACATAGTTTAATGTAGAGGTGGCAATGGCCCGGCGAGCACGGGCCACGGTTCAAGTGGACTCGGGTCCAAACTGGCACGGGCTAAACGGACACATGTTATACAAATCGATTAGAAAAGACCTAAAACGACGAAATAAATTCCTGAACGTAACACCTAATTTATAGTTAAAAAAATAAATAAAATTTTCTTCTAAAAACAATTGTAATGTTCTTCAATTGGGAGAGAAAGCATGTGACCGTTAATGTCCATTTAACTTTTAAATTGACAATATATGACCATTTCAAAAAAAGAAGGGGGCTAAATGTACCCAAATCTCTTACAAATTAGTCCTTTTTTTTTTTTTTTTTTTTTTTTTTTTTCACAAATTGCTACCTCTAGTTTGATGGCATTGTGACATAGACCAAACATTTACTTTACGACGGATTGAGTTAGATGGCAGCCAGTTAGATGGCATGTGACATAGATCGGCAGCTATCCATCATCTCGGTTGAAACTTAAAACCATAATGACATAGATACAACTTTTCATTCATTGTGACACAGATCAAACTTTTCATTCATTGTCAGATCAAACACAATAAATATTTGCACCAAACTTTACCAACCTTCTTACACATAAGTAAATAAATTTGACCACCTTTAACTTCTCAACTAACAGCTTCATCTCTTATTTCATTCAGCAAGAGTGTAACATTCTTATTCACCAAGCTATGTTTGTTTAGGTAAGGTTAAGGTAAACAAGTTAGTTTCATTTTCTAGCTCATTTTTAACTTGAAACCCTAAATTCTAACTTTGAGAATCTTGTTTTTGAAGGAGAAATGGGAGAACCTGTGAATGTGATGATATGCCAATTAATTGATGGAGTCTTTTACGCTGAAACAGATAAAGAAGGTGCGATGCTAACTCAAAACTTGGTAAGTGATCACCAATTTAATCCAAATGAACTTGCGTATGATGTGGTATAACTCATCTTGTTTGTTCTTAACTAGTAGTAGTAATTTAAATTTATCGTTGTATCTAAAACACTAGGACTCTTATAAGACGTTAATATTGATACTAAACATAACAGATGTGTTATAATTTTAGGATGAAAAACAAAGCAAGAGTGGCATGATTTACACTTTTTTTTTATGAGTATTGGCACATATCAGTTGCATCTATTGGCATGTACTACCTACTTACAAAAATACATCTCATTATTCTTTCTTAAATAATACACCATGGCTTTATTTGTTTAATTTCTTCTTTAAAAATCAACATACACACATGCATCAATTTGGTGAACTTTTGGTAAAAGATGAAAATTTAACATCACTGCATATGTTTGTAAGTAGTTTTACATGCCTTGTTCAAAAGTGTTATTATTGGGTAAGCTTGAGTTAACAATTGGTTGTTTTTTCATGGTTTTTAACTCTAACGATTCTTATTAGATAACATCACATGATTTGTTTTCAGGTCAGAGACCAAGAAAAGATAAAGTCGAACGAGCTTGTTGTCACTGTTGAAATAGGTGGTCTCGGAATTTACAACACTAAGGTATAATTTACTTCGCACTTATGGCTAAATTATGCCACAACTTTGTACTTTGTTTTTGTTTCGGACGAATCCATTTTTTGGATATATAGTTTATGCTACAAATGCGTAAGTTGACTTATGTTAAATTCATAATTGTATAGTTGTATTTATGTTGTATTTCTATTACAACTCAAAAAATATTAAATTCTATAAGACTAGGTGTAATGTAACAAAACATTTCACCAACATTTTAGCATTCGCCCCTTTTAAGTTTTAACAAACCACTACCAACTATTCGTAGTGATGACCACTAAACCAAACAGATAAACATAACCCACTTAAAAACTTGCATGCATACCCCACAATACAAAAGGTTGTTATGCTAAATCAAAATTAAATTTCGTATTTTTGAATAAGGTGGTTTTTGTTTAAGCTTTTATGTGGCTTATGAGTTTATTTGGTTTTCGGCTTATATTTCATAAGCCCAAATTTTCCATCTTCTTAATAACATAACCAAAGAAAAATTGATTGGCTATCTATATTTATGTGTTTTGAATGACTAGTAGTACAGCTGTAGAGTAGTAAGTAAGTTTTTGAAGGACAAGTTTGTTTGTGACAATAAATAATATCTTTCACCAGAAATGAGCTACCACCCACCTACACTTAAAAGTAAATAAATATCCTCTACAACAACAACAACAACAACACTTGTCCCCAATTTTATTCAGCAAGTTAACTTTGTTTGTTTAACTGAAAACCCTAATTCTAAGGAGAAATGGGAGAAGCTGAGCATGTCATGATAGACCAATTATTCTTTGACGGCGACAGTGCTGATGAACCCGTTGAAGGAGTGTTTTGCATTCATAATGAATCAGATGCCACTCTTAAAATGCTAACCAAAAATTTGGCACCTGGTCAAGATGTCCACGAAAATGAATTTTTTTATCATGCGGTATAACTCTTATCTTGTTTAAATTTTGTTTTTAACTACTAGTTGTAGTAGATTTGTATTTATGCATCGTTGTATTTGAAATTTGATTGTTCTTTTTTTTTTTTCCTTTATTATGGTTTTAGGGGGGCTCAGAATTTAGAGTGATCAACCCGATCGAGTCAATGCTTGGTTTAGCTCTTGTTAACGGAATAAGAAATATCTTTGTGGTAAATTGACATATTTCAACACCTTTTTGTTCTTGTTAGCTGGCTTAATTAATTACTATTCAATATATTTTTTTATTTTTGTTTTTTTAGAAGCCGGGATCAAAGGTCAGCCAAAGATGATTCTGCAGCTGTCACTATTTCCCCATCTGTCGGATTTAGTCGGCGTGGTAAGTATTTTTCCCTATCTTTAAATTAAACCCCTTATTTACTTTTGTATTCTAACCATTTTTTTTGCTATGATGGAGTTGTATTTGTGGCTACCGCACATAATCTGATGGAGGCAGATTTGACCTTTTAAGAGAAAATGTTATTTATCTTGGTGCCACCGCTACCAATCCAGCTCAATGCAGGGATCATTTACATTCCCGTCTTAAGGGGTCCATTGATGTCTTGTATTCTGATGTGGGGCATCACCAGGTAGCTAAATATCACCCAAATCCCTTGCTTTAAGCTCTCTCTTTCTCTCTAATCACTACTTTAATTCCGTGTCTATCTATCCATAACGACCATGCCCATAACCGCCACACTCATAACGACCACGACCATAACCGCCTACGCCACCACAGCCATAACCGCCTTTCCCATGCCCAACATCACCATGGCCTCTGCCATGACCAACATCCCCATGGTTTCCGGGACCTTGACCACCTCTGTCATCACCGCTGTCGTGACCTTGATCACCTCCGAAATAAACACTATAGCTGCCTCCCCCATTACCATATCCGCGACCAACACCGCCTCCCTGTTCATAACTCTCAGCTCGGTGATAATCGCCTTGGGGGACCATAATCCCATGATTGAATATGCAAGGAGTCCATAGCATATTTTACAATTTCTGTCAATCTCTTGAAACCTGACATCATATACTTTTCATCTTCAGCTTAGGGTTTATCAGTCTCGCCCGGTTTAGGTCTTCTTCAAGCACAATTTGAAACATTCACACATTCCTTTGGTAAAAACGCCATAAACTCATATTCACCTTCCATAGGAATAATCTGCTGGTTCTCCATTAAATCGCTCATTACAACATCATACCAGACGAATCTTGCGCTTTCTGAAAAGGTTAAAACAAACTGGCCGATAGCCCAATTTTCCTTCTGTTCAATTATTCTCAGTATAGCTTTATTTAATTGTTTAAACCCAACAAAAATACCTTTCAAGAAACCATCACGACCCTGAAACAGATCCGCATAGCTTTGGCCGCGTTTTGGGGAACAATCATCAAGGAGATAAGACGTGGGCGGAGGCACGGGTATGTACGTTTGTTTCTCTATCCAACAGTAGAAGATTTTATAGCGTATGGTAGAAAGTACTTTCCAATTTACATAAGAAAAAAGGGATATATATGTAGTGGCCTTAGAGGATACTGATGGTAATGTATTTGAAGTTGGGACAGCAGATGAACCAGGAAGGCATTTCTATGACTCCGAGGTAACAGGCTTTGGCCAAAGCTATGCGGATCTGTTTCAGGGTAGTGATGGTTTCTTGAAAGGTATTTTCGTTGGGTTTAAACAATTAAATAAAGCTATACTGAGAATAATTGAACAGAAGGAAAATTGGGCTATCAGCCAGTTTGCTTTAACCTTTTCAGAAAGCGCGAGATTCGTCTGGTATGATGTTGTAATGAGCGATTTAATGGAGAACCAGCAGATTATTCCTATGGAAGGTGAAATATGAGTTTATGGCATTTTTACCAAAGGAATGGGTGAATGTTTCAAATTGTGCTCGAAGAAGACCTAAACCGGGCGAGACTGATAAACCCCAAGCTGAAGATGAGAAGTATACGATGCCAGGTTTCAAGAGATTGACAGAAATTGTAAAATATGCTATGGACTCCTTGCATATTCAATCATGGGATTATGGTCCCTAAGGCGATTATCACCGAGCTAAGAGTTATGAACAGGGAGGCGGTGTTGGTCGCGGATATGGTAATGGGGGAGGCAGCTATAGTGTTTATTCCGGAGGTGATCAAGGTCTCGACGGCGGTGATGACAGAGGTGGTCAAGGTCCCGGAAACCATGGTGATGTTGGTCACGGCAGAGGCCATGGTGATGTTGGGCATTGGAAAGGCGGTTATGGCCGTGGTGGCGTAGGCAGTTATGGTCGTGGTCGTTATGAGCGTGGCGGTTATGGGCATGGTCGTTATGGATAGATAGACAGGGAATTAAAGTAGTGATTAGAGAGAAAGAGAGAGCTTAAAGCAAAGGGATTTGGGTGATATTTAGCTACCTGGTTAGGATGCCCCACATCAGAATACAAGACATCAATGCACCCCTTAAAACGGGAATGTAAATGATCCCTGCATTGAGCTGGATTGGTAGCGGTGGCACCAAGATAAATAAAATTTTCTCTTAAAAGGTCAAATCTGCCTCCATCGGCTTTATATGCGGTAGCTACAAATACAACTCCATCCTAGCAAAAAAAATGGTTAGAATACAAAAGTAAATAAGGGGTTTAATTTAAAGATAGGGAAAAGTACTTACCACGCCGACTAAATCCGACATATGGGAAATAGTGACAGCTGTAGAATCATCTTTGGCTATGTAAAGGATCTATGGTTGAGTGTTTGTATGGCCATGCATCCGCGATGTTGAGAAACGGAGGCCACTTTGTTGCCTTCATCAAGGTCTATCAAGGTCTCCAAACGGAAAATACCAAAAAGTTCGAATTCACAGCTAATAACATTGATTCAATTGGCATTGACATAATAGGAATATTTCGTCTATTAAGGAGGATTTCCCGAATACCTGAAATAGAGATGATCATAGAAAATGTGAAATATTTGATAGGATCCGTTTCGGGAACGTAGAATGTAAGAGAAATTCAAATGTTAGAACATCAAGGTCTCCACAAGTCTTTTGCTTATTCTTTTTTTTTTATTATTATATATATATATATATATATATATATATATATATTTATATATATATTATATATATATATATATATATATATATATATATATATATATATATATATATATATATATTATATATATTGTATTAAATCAATTTTTAACTTAAAATTCAAACACTTGAAATTCCATAGGCCAACAGAATGGTCTACAGAACTAATCACGCCGTTGTTGTTCCAAATGATTATATCTTTATGTCGAAGATGAAGGAGCGCGGATTTCAGCGTGTGGAAGCTAAATCTCTTGGGCGGATTGCACGTGACTGGTTGTGTGTTGTTGGATTGTTCAATGCCTGATCCTATGATGGTAAGAGACCACCATTCAGTTTTATATTATTGGTATATTGTAGCGCAGTTTGGATACAGTTTATATTTCATTAAGGGCACCCAATATATATCATAATGTTTCTGCATAGCTTGCTTAGATTGCGGTTGAAGTGGGCTCGTTTTTTCTTATTTCAATCCATTTTAAAGAAATTTGCACAAACGGTACCTTGATCACCACAAACGTCCAAAATAGGTTATACCTAAAATGATGCTTATCCATTGAGTAGACAAATAGTCACCCGACCAATAATATTATCTAATACATGTGTAGCCGCAATACGTGTAGATTACTTGAAAACAACTGATAATGATTTCTTGATAAATGCACGATGTAGTCAAGCTTCCAAAATAGAAAAAGGATATATATCCAACTTTCTATTTCATGTAAGTTACTTCCTCCTATCATCATTAAAGTGCAGCAAATCAACTTGCAAGCTCTGATTTGCAATGTATTGATAAACCAAAAAGACGTTGCCCATGATATGTGATTATGTTCAACACATACAAATATCTTGCTCGCAAAACTGGGTTTGGAGTGCATACTTCAAATGTGACATAATCAAAACGGCTTCTAGAAAACAATTTTCTTCTTGCTTACCATAATCTAATATCTCAAACCTTGGGAGTTGCTAAAGTTTACATTTTCAGATAAATAGGAACTATATATGCTTTGTAACGAATCTCGCACAAAGAGCCTTTGCTAATTATATTCTGTTGAATAAAACTGTTTGTTAAGCTGCAAGTATTTACGTGGTTACTCATCTCTTGCATTTCCGTAATAATTGCATAGAAACATTGAATATAAATTGGAATTTGATGAACAATATAGTATAAATAAGCCCATGCACTCGACACAGTTAGCAAGCCCTTTCTGTACCATCGATATGGCATCTGCATAAGCCTTTTTGTAGATCCTCACTTTCTATATATATATATATATATATATATATATATATATATATATATATATATATATATATATATATATTTTATGATGCTTTTGAAGCTAAGTGAGAGTACCCTGTGCCTTTGAATTTTGATGATTTTTGGGGTGTTACTTGATATGTGTTCATATGTCAACATGATTAATAGAACTCTGACGGAGAAGTTAAATGAATTTATGATTAGAATTTGGATCAAGTGTCACATTAAACTGTTAACATCTCAATCAATCCTTTCTTTCAGGAAATTTACAACTACATTCAACTTTAGTATGTCATATTCATTCAACTTTACTATTTTATTACGAGTATGAATGTGATTGGTGTAACATGGCGCATGTTGTTCGGCTTATCTTTGATCTATCCCAACCTGTTTTCAGCAATCCTATTTCTACAAAAATTATTATATTTAGCTTGATTCCCTTTGTTTGACTTGCAGAAAAACAAAACAAAACTGGGCTTAGTGATTCTACAGAAGCTGAAGACAATGTTAATAAACAGGAGTGGATGTGTCCATAAATGATATAAAAGATAAGTGTGAGATGAATGATGAACCAGATCCCAACAAAGTAGCTGAAAGACAGAATCATGAGAAAGACACGCAAGCCTGCAAAGTTGAATGAATTTGTGTGAAGTCTAGCTGTTTAGTCCTACTTATTGAATAATGTTGGCTTTTTAAGAATTATTTTCTTTATTACTGTAGTATGTTATGTTTGCAACGGGTCTTAGTTGGTTACGTATGTAGTTAAGAGATATTATCTTTCAATTCTCCTCTATTCCCATTTTTTCGAACTTTGTTCTCTATTCCCTCTTCTTCTCTTCTCCCTCAAGTTCCAATTCTCCTCTAACCCTCTCTGTAACATCATTCCTTATTATACCGATGCAACATTGGTGCTTTCATTGAGTTACTCATCATGACTGAAGGATAGATCACCCGTGCTAAAGCCCTCGAAGAGTCTCTACATAAACTTGGGGAACAATTGAATCAACAGGCACAATCCCGCTCTAAGATGGAGTCCATTTTGAAGGGTTCGTGTGCAAACAACACAACGGCTTTTACACTAACCTTCACAGGAATGACGAAAGGTCGCAATGGTGCACACTAAACAGAGGAAAAGAAAATACGGCGTTATTTTCATTAAAAAGTTAAACGTTTATTACCCGAAGTCTAATATTTATCCGGGATAAATATTAGAGGATAATTAATGACAATAGACAAACAACAAACCTTAAGGGGGCGTCAATACGGTCGGGTCAACCCCTAGATGCATTGCTAAGTTGATTCTCTGTATTTTTTTCTCCCATCTGATTTTACAAACTCCAGCTGGTTCTGCACTAGAGAAAAACCTTGATACATATTGACTTTTGAGGTCAAACTTGAATTTAACCTCTGATCTGTATAGTCACATAAACTTTCTGAATGTTTACATGATTTATCTATTTTCACATGATTGTTAAATGATGCGGTTTGACATCAAAAGTTACACTAGTTACAGCTAACTCATAAGTTAAAAGAGTTTTGATGAAATCTTTAATGGTGGTGGTAGACCTCACAAGTCAAACCAGCTATCCTTATAACAATTTCAAACCTTCATTCCAGTTGACCCATTTCATCTTTAGCTAAATTTTAGACCTAACCCACTAGAAGTAAAATATAACCTAAATCGACCCATTTAGTGGATCGGAACTGCCACACTCTAGATAATACAATCTGTTAATCCAACTAAAGTGTGTTAGAAAGAGAATGTGCATGAAAGATGGCATTTTAATGCGTTCACACTTTCAAGGTTACAACAAGAAAGTTCGTCACTACCCAACGTAGTTCTTTGTGGTTGAAAGTGCTAAACACCCAATTATAATGTTGCAGTCTCTTTTTTCTCATTGTGTTGGCAGCAGAGGAAAATAACTTTACAAGACCAGCATATTTGTTTCCAGTTTTGATTATATCACATAATATTCTCCCTGCCAGGGTCCAATAGGAGCACCTGCCTATTTCTTATACGTGCGTGTTTCATGCAGTAAATTTCCCGCTCTTGATAAAATCACAGGTTGGGTGTTTACCTACTTTGACTAAATCTTGTAAACTTTTTCAGGTAGATATGCAAACTTATACCCAAACATTCTAAAAACGGGGAAAAGGAAAAATATTTTGAGACATCACATCATGATACTGCACCAATCTAAATGGAGACGGGGAAAGTAGTATTTATAACAGAATGACATGAAGTTGATGATGTCTTATATGCAGCAAACTTTGACGAGCAAATAGCCTTTTTGCGTATAACAAGCTCAAAGGAATGCATAACTACTCTTATCTATCTTCGATTTACTTTCCCCAAGCTCGAAGTTTTTATAAGCGAGGTTAAACCCACACATAAGCAATGCAATATAATTACAAGCAATGCAATGTAAAGTGTTTTTTTTTTTTTTTAGCTTAGCTTTTATCATCGAGTATTTTATCATTCTGTTCAAATCTCTATAGATCCGTATAACTCTGTTAAGATCTAGAAGGCTGATTGAAAAAGCACCGACACAGTAAAAAGGCAGGGTGAAGCCATAACATAAAAACGCAGTATAGTAAGCTTGTCCGCCTTGAGGGTACATTCGCTTCTAAGGAGTTCATATCCTCTTTAAAGAGAAGAAATTCCTGGAGAACATCATACCATCAAATCGGTTAAAGCATGAAATTTGCCTGGGTGAAGTGCACTACACATCTATTAAAGTTTTTTTCTGCCTCTGCATTCAATTCTCTGAAGTTCTTCTTCATGCTTTGACAGCAGAGGAAGATAACTTGATTAGGCTAGCAAAAGGGACATTTCAAATGAAAGGTGGTCTTATGCGTGTAAAAAGGGTCAAACTTCAAATTAGGCAAATATTGTTGCATCAAATTTCAAGAATAAAGTGGTATTAAACTGGCCAGCAAATGCTTCTTAAAAGATTTAGAGGTTCAAACTTGATATGAAGTGTTGTTGAAGTAATAATACTTCCATTTGAACCTTATAACTTTGAAGTAAGAAACTCCAATAATATCATATTGACATCATTTGGAACAAAAAAAAAGATAGATGACGATAATCCATTTAATCAGAAGAAGGACTACGAATACGAAAAACTTGCTATCTCATTGATGTGTATGCGTGAAAACCAAATGTGGAACAAAACAAAGTGTATACTTATTATATGAATAGCAAGACAAGTAGTAAAAGTGTCGTATAGCCCTAAGATTAATGTCCTTAGCCATTTTTTTGACCTCTGTCTAATAGTCAAACTAAAAAAAAAAAAAAAAAAAAAAAAAAAAAAAAAAAAAAAAGGAAAGCAATAATCAGTTCCAATAAAAACAAGTTTGAAGGAGGAGTTGAAGAGCAAACCTTGGCAAGTGTGGATTGCAGCAAGTGGGAGCATACATGGATGATAAACCTGGGAAGAATATAGAACATGGGCGAAACAACAATAGTAGGAATAGGAATAGGAATAGGAATAGGAATAGGAATAGGAATAGGAATAGGAATAGGATGGAGATAATAATGATTGAATAAAACGAGAACAAGAGCAAAGTAATTAAACATTAACTAGATAGATAGAGAATAATAATAATAAGGTTGTAGGTATTAGTGTATTACAACAGACAGACATAGATATAGTTGAAATAATAATAATATTAACATAAATAACTACTTCATTCATAATCAGGATTCAGGAGCATAGGCGCGCGAAATAAGAAAGGGGGTGCAATGCCTTTTAGCTTGAAGTTGCTTAAAGTATTCATCGTTCTTCTTTGAAGATTCTTTAGACAAGTAATACCTTCTCCTTCCAGCTTCGGAACAACGAGGATAAAGAATACCATTAACATCGCCGCAAATCATCTTGTCACGCTTCCTCTCATCAATTTTCACTTCATAAGTAAACGATGATGAGAAATTTGCACTAGGTGGAGCAGGAGGAGGGAGCCATTCAAAAGTTGATCTCCCCCATGATTTAGCAGCTTCTGGATTCTCCTTTTTCTTTTTAATGGTTAGGTATAACATGTCGCAGTATGATTTGGTATTTTAGCGTCAAACGCCTTGTCCCAAGTATCAACATATTCGTACTTGGTGTCCAGCGGCAAACCCTTTCTCTTCAAGATGCTTTTCCACACACTCTCTGCCTCATCTTCATCATCGATTACTTCACCATAGTACACATGCTGCTTCTTCTCTTCTTCTTTTTTCGGTGGTGGATTATTATTATACGACGATAAAAAAGACAACATTTTTTTGGGTTTCTCTCTTTCTTTCAATTTCAATTTGCATGGGGGAAATTCTTTTACCTTATATACTAGTAATCCATCCTTTGGGCTGGGCTCCCGGCCTTTTCTTTATAACCTCCGATCCTCAACTTTTTTTTTTTTTTTTTTAATTCATCTTTTAATCTATAGTATACACACTCTTTTATTTATTTAATTGAAAAAAAAAAAAAAAAAAAAAAACACACACATTATTAGTCTTGGCTTTTCTTACATGTTAGTTCTTATGTTTTCTTTGTTACTTTTTCTGTTTGTCACTCGGTCCATGCTCAGTCCATATATTATTCTCTTCACATTATTAGTCCTTAAATTGTATGGTCGTCCTTACCCTTTCTTCCGTTACTCATCGATTAGGATTTCAATGTTTCAATGTATTTAATTAATCAATTCAAGTCACCCCATAAGTTGTTCATCAAGTGTTTCGATTGCCAATTGGTATGTATGAAGTTGTGCAACACTATTTGTCGAAGCGGAAAACAAAATTATGTGCACAAACAACGGAACCAATACTTTGCCAAATCGATTAGGATGTTGATTCCTTTAACTCACAAACAACGGAACCAATACTTTAAGGGGGTATAAAGAATATATCCTAGTAATCTGCTTAACCACTGTTTACGTAAGTTACATATTTAAGGGTTGAGGCGGCTATCCGATTTGGTTTCCCTCGGTCGGTAAGGACCCTGAGTTGTGACCGGATTCACGAGCTAGGGTAACACCTATCGGAGTAGCAGGAGTGGATTGTGAGAATCCACTCGGTGTAACTGTGGTGAAACTAAGTTGGCTCATTGATAGAAATGAGCCTTCCATTTATAGGAATGGCCCTAGGGTTTCGCAACCTACCTGGGAGTCCATTCAAGTTTCTAAGATGGTCCACGTGGTGGATATCCAATGGTGGAGACAAAGGACGACACGTGGAGTGCCTCATTTGGTCTCACTAGATGCGTGGAAAGATCCCCGCACGATTGTTGCTCTACCTCATAGCGAATGAGGTAGTGACATGTGTCTAACGGTTGCCACGGTCCTTGAAGGGCTTCCCAGTGTTGTCGTTGCCTGGAGAGTGTTTTGTCAAGCGTGCGAGCCTTGCCTGGTAGTATTTTTCCCATGCGTAGTATGATGACTTGTAGTCGTTGTTGGTCTTGGTTCAAGAGTGTGAGCCTTAGCTTATTGGGCTGAAGTGTAACACCCCCAAAATATCGCAGTGGAAGATCATGTCACTGGGGTGTTACTTCATAGTGCAAAGTTCAAGTTACAGAAAAAGACCTCTAAATGAGACGTTTTGAAAAGATTATCATTCGATTAATATAAAACATCAAAGTTACAAAGAGGTCCCAACAAGTTTTGAGTACAAAAGTAGTACAACATATACGTTTTAAAGTTTTATCGAATGATAATGTTGCATTGTCTTCAAAATATCCGTGCGCCTTCACATGCCAGCTAATTCCTTAAGATCCTGAGATAAAAAAATCCTGAGATATAACAACCCAGAGAAATTGATAAACTATAACGAATTTCGTTATCATATGAAATGATATTTTATAAGGTGATAAAATAGTTTTACAGACCATTGTATAACTTACAATGATTGAGAAATAGGAGAGACCATTATGTAACTCACAATGTCTGAGAAATAAGAGAGACCATTGTGTAACTCACAATGTCTGAAAAATAATAGAGACCATTGTGCAACTCACAATGTCTGAGGAGTAAATTAGACCATTGTGTAACTCACAATGTCTGAGAAATAATAGAGATCATTGTATAACTTACAATGTCAGAGAAAGTTTCGTAGATCACACAATGTACGAGTAGGTACATGATCGGGGAAATTTGGTTGTGCCGTAATGCCCTGGAATAGGCATACACACTTATGTTTAGTCAATGCTTACATAAACAATCTATATATAGATAAAACAGTGACGTGTTACTGGCTAAGCATGGCGCACAGAATGTGAAAGACGGCAATGAGTGTTACGTGGAGGTGGCAATTTGTGCACGAAATGAAAAAAATGGGCTAATTTTGGCTACTTTGTAAAAGATTTGGGCACATTTAGCCCCATCTTTTTTTTGAAATGGACACATTTCGCCCATTGAAAAGTTAAATGGGCACAACGGACACATATTTTCTCTCAATTAGAGAACATTATAATCGTTTTTGAAGAAAAACTTATATATATATAATATATTTAATTTTTTAAATATAAATGAGGTATTACGTTTAAGGAATTTATTTCGTCATTTTCGGTCTTCTATAAAGCGATTTGTATAACATGTGCCCGTTTAGCCCGTGCCCGTTTAAGCCCGTGCCCATTCTAGCCCGTACCCGTTCTAGCCCGTGCATGTGCCCGCCCGTTTTGCCACCTCTAGTGTTACGGGTTAAAATGTAAGATGTAGTTATAGTCTAGGTTTAAAATGCAACATGGTTCTCTATAACTAAAGCTCAGATACCAATATGTAACACCCCCAAAATATCGCAGCGGAAAATAATATCACTGGAGTTCTACTTCATAATAACAAGAGATAGTAATAGAAAACGACCTCTAAATGAGACGCTTTAAAAAGTTACCATTCGATAAATAAAATCAGCGTTACAACATGAGAGGTCCTAGAGTATCATATACATAAATGTTTTAAAAGTATTATCGAATGGTGAGTCTTCAAAATATGCCAAAAGACTCTAATGCTCCAATCTCTAGCTATTGTCTTACTGACCTGAGATAAACATGCTAAAAGTGTCAACACAAAGGTTGGTGAGTTCATAGGTTTATAGTAAATAAGATGAAAACCTTTATATATAAATCCTCATGACAAATATATGTCAACCTAATCCTGTTACAAATCCCGCCCATACAAAATTTGTAACATCTTAGGTCCACATATAAGTTCATATTAATAAATGTAAATGTTAAGTTTGGACCACAATACTTTAGTGTTTGATTCACCGATATATTCGGTAGTAATTGCTTTGACCAGTATATTTGGTCATTTGATTGATTTCACCAGTACAGCCGGTAGTAATTGATTTCACCTATTCGGTCGATAGTAATTGATTTCACCAATATCGTCGGTAGTAATTGATTTCACCTATTCGGTCGGTAGTAATTGATTTCACCTATTCGGTCGGTAGTAATTTAACGATTCCTAACTTAGGCAATCTGGAAATGTTTTGTGCACTTGTGTCTGTATGTAAAAACAAACAAACTGTGTGTTTAAGTAAAGCGAGTAATATGTTTCAATAAATAAATAGAGTGTTTCATCAACCGAGTAAAATGTTTCAGATAAATGAGTAAAATATGTAAGTAAAACGAGCATGTATCTCTCCCAAAGGAGTTTATAAAACAATTAAACGAGTAAAAGTGGGGCTACGAACTCACCTTGAACAACGTGAAATAAGGTAACGAGAATCGAGATAACAAAATGCCGCGAAAAAATCTTAGAAGCAACCTAAGTATAACGTCGCATTTAGGTTTATAAATAATAAACGTATGAATGCAAATAAGTGGTATAAAGTATATACATCAATTATACCACTTGTACATAGTGTTTATAAAGTTTTTATAATGACATAAACTATAGTTGACAAACTTGGAAAGTATTTAAGTTGTTAATCTTAAGTGACGATAGGTTTAATATATAATTACCCGACTTGATAAATTTGTTATTCATAAACCGTAAATGGTTACGACTCGGTTTTAACGTCCACGGAAAGGTATTTGAGTCCAAGAAAAGGTATTTGAGTCCAAGAAAAGGTATTTGAGTCCACGAAAAATTTTAGGATTTTCGAAACCATTAAAAGACATACAATCAATAGACATTGCATACAATGGAAAACTCTATTAAAAAACACCTGTTTACAAAAAAAGTTTTCCTCCCATGAGATCCATATACACCCAGACTGTAACAATTCGCATTTCAGGTTAAATTATATTCCTGAAATTTTACTATTCATTTATTTTTCATTTTTACTATTCACTTTCACTATTCACTCCCAAAATTTTTATTTCATATCCTCGTAAGTTAAACTATTTTAGTGATGATGTACCCTCCTAACGGGTCGAAGGACTCCCCTTCGAGCCTGTAAAGAGCCCTCCCTTCGGAGGCCCAGGTTAATCTTCTAACACGTTTCATTGGCGTAAAACCATTCGCCTGCGAACTGGTTACCATGTGGGAATCCGCCAATCGAAGCCCTAAGCCCTTCGGGGTATTCCTGACGAAGGGACTAGCACGAAGGACCATCCTGACCTGGTCAAACCCACGTCTCCTCTTTCCTTTGGCTTTCCCGCCAAAACAGAGATCGTGGACTACAAAGCCCTGGCGGTTACCACTTTCCATGGGACGCCCCCATGATCTCCGAACAATGTGCAACCGCCCACTATGCCCTATTTCTCCCCTATAAATAGCATAGTCGGGCCAAAACTAAGTAAGTTAACTTCACTCTCTCAATTTACGACCTACATTACCATCACACATACTTACTCGCACGCCGGAGGTGGTTCGCAGGGCCCAACCCCTGCGCAATCACTTAACGTAGTGTCTTTGTATTTCTTATTTTCAGGTTAAGAACAAGCTTGGCGCAATCTCAACACCCCATTATTCCTTTGATCACCATCGAAGGCTTGGTTGGCAAATATTTGTTCAATCAGTGGCGCCATCCGTGGGACCGCTACAATTGGTCTCGTTAATTCCGAGCTTATAACCTACCAACCAATTTCACTATTATTCCGGCATGGATCAAGGGAGAGAAGATACTCCCCCACCGGGTTTCTCTACCTTGACACCAATACCAATCGACGACTCTAACAACCTTCCCCCAATAACCGCTTCTACCTTCACAACACGTTCTCACCCAGAAATCACAACCAACAATCATGCTTCGACATCAGCCAACCCAGAACCTGTCATTAGCCCAGCCTTTGTCGAAGCCAACCACGAAGTGTTGGAAACCCTTTTAAGGGCTCGTAACAGGCAAGTCAGGAATGCTGAGGTACGAAGGGAGTTGGAATACTCGAGTGATGAATATGACGAAGAAATGGAGATGGAGCCTAGGCCTCCGATCCAGGGGCCGACCCTATCGGCCTTAAGAATTGGGTCTCCAATCGGTCGAAGGCTAAGCAAGAGGTCCGTTGGTTTCGAAGGGGTCCCCGAGAGGGCTCCGACAAGAGGAGAAGGGGCGGTTACCGAAGGCTCTAACTGTAGGAGCCAGCGAAGGGAAGAAAGGGGGTGACTTTGCCTCCATTGCTAGCAGCTCATCTTGGAAGGACTGAAGCTGGGGTCCCATTGCAGCCTTCTCACGCATCAGGCGTAGAAGGCAATCCGTCTACAATTAATATGGGAGGAAATCTTCCTCCCAATGGTATGTACCCCTCGTTCCAAACTCAGTCTTATCCTCAAAATTTATATCCTCCAGTAAATGGACAGCCTAATAACCCAAACTTCCCCCAAAATTATGGGAGCATGCCCTTCGGCCATCCTATGGCGTACCCTCCGTACGCCATGGGAAACGGTTACCCGTTTGCCATGAATACACCTTATCAGTCCTACCCAAGCCAGACTCCTATGGGAATGCCCCCAAACAGCAATCCATACAATACTGTCCCCATGTACGCACCACCTTATAATTGTCTATATTCAGATCCTATGGGTTCGGCTACACCTTTCGTTAGATGGATAGAAGATTACCCATTGCCTGATGGTTTGAAAATGCCTTCACATGTCGGGACTTATGATGGGAAGGGGGATCCGGACAATTTCTTACATTTGTTCGAAGGGGCTATCAAAATGCAAAAATGGGTTATGCCAGTGGCCTGTCATATGTTTACATACACCCTACGGGATTCTGCTCGTATTTGGTGGAATGGGCAAAAGCCCGGTAGCATCGTCAACCTTGATGATCTCAAAGCTAAGTTCCGGTCACACTTCAGTCAGCAAAAGAAGTTCACAAGGACTCATTTAACGGTGCACAACATCAAACAAAAAGATAATGAAAGCACGAGGGCCTTCGTTACTAGGTACACCGATGAGACCTTACAAATTTTGGGCCTTCATGAAGATCAGCGTATTTCTGGTTTCGTGCATGGCCTTCGAAATCGGAGTTTGGTGGAATTCTTGTCCACTGACCTTCCGACAACTTACAAGGGGTTGACGGAAAAGACATATACTTGGATCGAAGCAAAAGAGGTGTCCACTAATGGGGCTCCGGTAGACAGAGATGGCAGCAACAATTTTTCGAAGCATTCTTCGTGGGAAGGGTCCAAAAACAAGAGCAAGAACAGAGACAGGTTTTCTCCATACAACAAAGGCCCGAACCATGGTCTGCTAAGCAGTCTAACGAAGTCTCCCAAGGAAATACTTGCTACGGAGAGGGCTGCCAAGGCTTTCGAAGCACCCCCTCGTATGACAAGTAAAGGCAAAAACAGGGATACCAGCAAATACTGTCACTTCCACGAAAACTATGGTCACGATACAAACAGTTGTAGAGAACTGAAGAAACAGATAGAGGAAGCTGTAAAGTCCGGGCAATTGGCACATTTGGTAAAGGGTATAAAGAAGGGAAAGGAAGAGATGACCGACACTACTCCTCTCGAAGCCCCAGTACTCATGGTCCATTGGGGCGAAACCAGCTTGAAGAGAAAGGCAACGGAGGGTAACGTAGTAGGGGAGGTAACTTTCCCTCCTCTTGCAGGTCAAATCCCTTCAAATGATCCGGTAGTCATCAAAGTCCTCATTTCCAACCGAGAAGTGAATAGAGCCTATATGGACTGTGGAAGCTCCTGCGAAATCATCTACGAGCACTGTTTCCTCAAGCTTAATCCTTCGATCAGGTCACAGCGAATTGATTCGAAGATACCATTGGTAGGCTTTTCTGGTGAACATTCGTGGCCTCTGGGAGAAGTTCCGTTGGAAATAACGATTGGAGAAGGCAAGCTCGCAAGGACAGAAACCCTCATGTTCGCCATTGTAAGGTCCATCTCTCCCTACAACTTGTTGATAGGAAGGACTGCCATGCAAAGAATGGGTATCGTAGTCTCCACCATACACGCAGCAGTAAAATTCCATACACCTTATGGGATAGGCACCGTATTCTCCACTTATAATCAAGGACAAACGGGAGACAACGGTAAAAAGATTAGAGAAAGTCCAGAGAAACCTTCGAAGGTCATCCTAAGTTGTACAGATGCCGAAGAACGTATCGTGGTGAATGAGCTCTATCCAGAGCAAACGGTGGTAATCGGAAAGCAACTCCCTGCTAACTTCAAAGCAGACTTGGAGAAGCTACTCAGAGCCAACAAAGACGTATTCGCATGGACGTATTCAGATATGACCGGGGTTCCCAGGGCTCTTATGATTGATGGCAAGCCTTTCGGTACAGAGCATAAGCTTAACGAGTTCAAGCACGTTGAGCCCATTAAGCAAAAGCGACGAAGCCTGGCACCAGAAAGAAATGCAGCCGCTTGTAAAGAGGTGGATGAGCTTGTACAAGCAGGAATTCTCAGGGAAGTGAAATACCAAACTTGGGTTGCTAATCCAGTCATGGTAAAGAAAAGCGATGTAGGGTGGCGTATGTGTGTTGACTTCACCGACATCAACAAAGCTTGCCCGAAGGACTGCTACCCTCTACCAGAAATTGATTGGAAGGTCGAATCCCTTTCGGGGTTCCGTTTGAAATGCTTTCTGGATGCTTACAAAGGGTATCACCAAATACAAATGGCAAAGGAGGATGAGGAGAAAACAGCCTTTTACACAGGAAAGGGTGTCTATTGCTACAATAAGATGCCATTCGGCCTAAAGAACGCGGGGGCTACTTATCAGCGTTTAGTAGACAAGGCTTTCCATAAACAAATTGGAAGGAACTTGGAAGCCTACGTCGATGACATGGTAATAAAAAGCAGAACCGAAGAGGACCTCCTCTCTGACATTCAAGAGACCTTCGATCAATTACGGGTAATCAACATGAAGCTTAACCCCAAGAAGTGTTCCTTTGGCATGGAGGAAGGAAAATTCTTGGGGCATTTGATAACAAAGCAAGGGATTAAAGCCAACCCTTCAAAGGTCAAAGCCATAGCTGATCTTCAAGCTCCAAAGTCATTAAAGGAAGTCCAAAGCCTCAACGGGAAGCTTGCGGCACTTAGCAGGTTCCTGTCGAAAGGGGCGGATCGGTCTTTGCCATTCTTCAAAACACTCAAAGGGTGCACAGATAAAAAGACTTTTCAATGGAGTTGTGAGGCGGAAACAGCCTTCGAAAAGCTAAAGGAATTCATAAAAATCTTGCCAACACTTACAGCCCCAATCAAAGGCGAAGTGTTGTTCATGTACATTGCGGCTTCTTTCGAAAGCATCAGCGCGGTGCTTTTAGCCGAAAGGGAAAGGAAACAAGTCCCAATATACTTTGTTAGCAGGGTTCTGCAAGGAGCTGAACTAAACTATCCGGAGTTGGAAAAGCTAGTCCTTGCTTTGGTTTATGCTGCAAGACGCCTTAGAAGGTACTTTCAGGCTCATCCCATCACAGTCTTGACTGACAAGCCTATCAGACAGATACTGTCGAAGCCTGAGAAATCAGGAAGGGTGGCTAAATGGGCTATCGAATTGGGAGAGCATGAGATAGAATACAAGGGTCGAAACTCCGTCAAAGGTCAGGTACTTGCGGATTTTCTAGCTGAAACACCTTCCGGACCTAGCCAAGATAAAGAGGTTCCTAAGCAACAGCCTTCGAAGACGATCGAGGGATTGAAGCTGTACACAGATGGAGCCTCAAGCTCCGATGGTTCTGGAGCAGGGTTAATGTTGGTTAGTCCGAAAGGAAAGGAGTATACTTATGCATTGCGCTTCGAATTCGAAGCCACCAACAATGAAGCTGAGTATGAAGCTCTATTAGCCAGCCTTCGACTAGCAAAAGAAATGGATGTTCAGAATCTGTCCATTTTCGTAGATTCCCAGTTGGTTGCTAATCAAGTCAAGGGCTCTTATGAAGCAAGACAGCCCACCATCAAGCGATATTTGGAAAAGGCTAAGGAACTTCTTCAAGGTTTTGAAACCTATGATATAGTACATGTCCGCAGAAATCAAAACAAGAAAGCAGATGCCCTAAGCAAGTTGGCCTCAATGGCATTTGCTCACTTAACGAAAGAGGTTCTGGTAGAAGTATTGGCTGATAGGTCAATTGAACGAAGCGAAGTTTCTGACATCGTACCCGAGGAAGGCACCAACTGGATGACTCCGATTAGGGAGTATTTGATCAGCGGTATCCTGCCGGAAGACCCTAAACTAGCTCGAAAGGTCCGGATCAAAGCTCCCCAATATAGACTTATTGGGGATAATCTATACAGGAGATCCTTCTTATCCCCATGGCTTCGTTGTGTGGGACCAAAACAGGCTTCGAATATCATATATGAAGTTCACGAAGGATCTTGCGGATTGCATGCAGGCCCTCGCTCCGTTGTCTCAAAAGTAATGAAGCTTGGGTATTATTGGCCATCCATGCACAGGGATGCAATAGAAATAATACAAAAGTGTGAAGCATGTCAGATCCACTCCAAAGTCCCGAGAATGCCTAAACAAGACATGACCTCCGTTACGTCAGCATGGCCTTTCTGCCAATGGGGAATTGACATAGTCGGACCCCTACCAGTTGCTCCAGGTGGAGTAAAGTTCTTGGTCGTAGCTATAGACTATTTTACCAAATGGGTTGAAGCGAAGCCCTTGGCATCAGTAACAGGAAGGCATATGGAGAAATTCGTGTGGGAACACATAATCTGTCGTTTCGGTGTCCCTCACATTATGATCTCCGACAATGGAAAGCAGTTTGCCGAAGGGGTGTTCCCAACCTTCTGCGAAGGCCTGAAGATCAAACAGTCATTCACTTCCGTTTATCATCCCCAAGGTAATGGACAAGTAGAAGTCACAAACCGGGATATCATAGAAGGAATTGAAAAGAGATTGGGACGAAGCCATCATGGGTGGGTAGACGAGCTACCCCAAGTTCTGTGGGCACATAGGACGCACCCCAAGTCAAGCCACGAGGAGACTCCTTTTAGCCTTACTTATGGAACAGAAGCTGTTATACCCTCCGAAATAAGCATCGAAACAGAACGCATTGTGAACTTTGAAGAAAAGACAAATGGCGAAAGGATTCGAGAAAATCTTGATCTTCTGGAAGAAAGAAGAGAAATAGCTTCGATAAGAGAGGCTATCCACAAACAGAAGATTGAAAAGTACTATAACAACCGAGTCCGACCCTCCACGCTCAAGCCAGGTGAATATGTCCTTCGTCTGAATAGTGCAAGCAAGGCCGAATACGAAGGAAAACTAGGGCCTACATGGGAAGGACCCTACGTTATATCAGAAGCCTACGGCAACGGCGCGTACAAGCTCGCAACGCTTAAAGGAGAAGTCATGGATAGAACTTGGAACGGTACTAACCTTCGTAAGTTTTACATATAAAACTTACTACAAAAAAAAAAACAATCAGTTTGTTTTTACAATTTCATGTAACGCATTCTTCTCATCTGGGGAAAGAAGCATTAATGGTAGGCGTCTTAGTATTCATTTCTTAAAATGATGTAATCCTCCCTACCCAATTAATGATATAACGCATTTCCCTCAAATCTCTTGTTTCGTTCTTTACAACAAAGATTTGTCCAGCCAAGTAGTAAAAAAGTTTCAATGTCGAAGGATGTAACAAGGCACACGCCTTGTATATAAATAACATCTAGTATAATTCACATTAACTTTCCTACGAAGTCTTAGGGTATTAAAAGCCCTATGCTACTTAAGGATAAAGACGGAGTGGGTCGCGACTCTCTGTCGCGGTCAAATTATACGATTGCCTAAAATCTTGGTCCAAAATACACACAATAAGGTTATAACCTTAGGTTGTATGTGTACGCTCTTGAAATGAGCGTAAGAGAAGATAAACATGACAATAAAAGTGGCACATATTCCACTAAATTAGCATAAACAAAAACTAAGTATAGTTTTAGCTATCATAATCACAAAAAGAACAATTGTCTAAAGATACGGGTTGAAGCCCAGCAACATAAAAGATAAATTGTTCAAGCAGGAACAAAGATAAATTATCTAAAACAAGTAATACGTTGGGGAATCATTTCAAGGTTGAGCAGAGTTGGATTTCCTTGTTGAGAATGCAGGTCGGATCTTCATAGGCTTCTTGGCCAAAAGCTCCTCTATGGGAGCCAATGGATCTTTGGTTACCTCGGCAAGATAAGGGTACTTTGTTGAAGTAAACGCATCACCAGCCTCATTAAACTCTCGCTCATAGTCTGGGCGATAGTAAGACACCTCCGACAGAACAACGGGTTTCTTTGTCTCGGCAATTTCTTCCAACGTAGTGCAAGTTCCGTAGAAGATAGCTGCGTTCACAAGTCTCCCAATAACTTCCCCCACCTCATCACTACGGTACAATTCCATCGCCACATGAGGAACAACTCTCGAAACTACCTCAGCTCGGTCTCTCTCCAAGATTTGAAGTTGGGATCTAAGGTCATTGAGCTTATCACAAAGGTTAATCTCCTGTTCAGCCAACCTAGACCTTTCGACCTCCAAGCTTGTACATTTAGACTCGAGCGCGGCAATTTGGGCTCTATAAATGGAAACTTTGGACTCTTCAACCTTCAACTTGTTGCACCTCGCCTGGGATTCTTTCAATTGACTTTCGAGTCTGTCAATTTTGACTCGCATATCTTGTACGAAGGGATTCTTCTCAAAGTCCTCCATCACTTCTTTACACTTAGACTCCAATTCATCATGTTCCTGATCCCTAGCTTTTTCTTTAGCTAAAATATCATCCATTTTTACCCTCACATCCAACACCGTTTGCATCAATTCCCTTGTTCTCGAATTAAGATGATTATCCAACACAGCCTGCCTAGCGTAACTTTTGGAGTGAAAGTCGCAAAGCTCTTCAATAGACATGTTATCCAAGACTCTTTTCCAACTGGTAGGTGTCATTTTGTCAACCAATTGTCGATAGGCATGTGCATTGGGAAGTTCCACAACATCAGGAAGGCCTAAAAAAGAAAGGAAAACAAGTTATATGATGCATGACATTTGATACGCATGAAAGATGCTAGCTTACTTGGAGTAGGATCATTAGGAATCGTTAGAGGGGTGGGTATAAAGGTTTTGGAGTGCGGTCCTTTGGGCTTCACAACTCTCGCTGGAGGAGTAGGGAGGGCTAATTTCCTCTTCGGAGGGTTCCTTACAGACATGGCAGCCTTTGCTTTCCTACTTCTCTTATCTGAAACACCGGAGGACCTTGCGAGCCTCGTTTGAAATTCCTTAATAAGGGGATCATCAGAATCTGCAACAGTTTCCACGAACTGTGGAGTTTTGTCATTCTCAATTGACATGGATGGAGAACCTATCCCGTAGCTTATATTTTCTGGCTCTTTAGGGACAAAACTAACTTCCCTAGTACCACGAGCCACAACGAAGTTCCTGAATGCCATCCCTACAGAAAAACAAAAAGAAGAGATAAATATCATCAGATAAGTCATTTACTTTATTTTAATAGGTATGCACATACTTTTCCCATTGCAGATTATAGCAGGTTCCAGTGGAGAGCCTTCCCAATGATCTACAATCCCCGCCATAAACAGTATCGGCTCAGGAAACGTTTGCACGTCAAATGGGTGACGTTCAAGACGTTGGTAGAGGGGATAGCTTCTAACAAAGTGTGGCAAAGGATCATCAAAGCGTTTCTAGTCAAAACGAAAGTCTTTGTCTAGCAACGCTGGATATTTGGGAGGTATGATAGTGTCTTGCACATAGAAAAACAAACCTTTCCATTTTCTTATGTTGGCAAAAGGTTTTGTTACTAAACAGGGAACATCAGGTTCACTTCTTTTACCTAAGGTTAACCAAACACCACCAGGGCAAAGGTTGATAAAGCCTCTAAGCACGTTAAGCGTGGGCTCATAACCATAGGCTTTGCATACAAAAATGTAGGTGGTTAGTTTGGCTAAGCCAAATGGGTTCAACCTGGAAATATGTACTTGATAATACTGTAAAAATTCTAAGATTAGTGGATGAATAGGAATCCTAAAGTTGGATTCTGTAAAAGCATGAACATATAACCCAACATACCCAGTTGGAGCGTCAAAAATACTTTGGTTTTTGTTTGGGAGTATCACTTTATACTTTTTTAGTATGGGATATTTTTCAAAAAAATCCGCCAAAGCCTGTTCTGATAAGGTACACTTTTGTTGCCTAATGGTTCTTTTTGCCGCCATACTCATCTTGTATATGTAACAATAAGAACAAGGGAGGGTAATTACCTTCGATCTCAGAAGAAGCACAAAGCACAGTACTGTGTATGTGTATTTTGGGCGCAAGATAAAAGTATGATCAGGTAGGGATGAGCAAAAGTTTATGTATCCCTATTAAAAAAGTTTACCCTGACCGTCCACGTGTAAAATACGGACTCAAAGCTCCTCTTTCAATTTTGAAAAGAAGTTTGGAGATACCGATATCTTGGCAGCTGTATTCAATAGCGTGGTAGTTAGTTATTTATTATCCGCATTTATTGCATATTTTGGTTAAACACTTATCCTTATTCCATTTGAATTTGTAACGGAAAGGATAGAGTGTGACATGTTTTTAGAGTCGAAGGCAATACATACTTGTACGTATATATCACTTTCGACTGGGGGGCTTGATGATGTACCCTCCTAACGGGTCGAAGGACTCCCCTTCGAGCCT
This sequence comes from Artemisia tridentata subsp. tridentata, assembly GCA_021014915.2. NCBI lineage: Eukaryota > Viridiplantae > Streptophyta > Magnoliopsida > Asterales > Asteraceae > Artemisia > Artemisia tridentata. The sequence goes on from CP139502.1 coordinate 40,833,333, forward strand.
GTAGAAAGCCCTCCCTTCGGAGGCCCAGGTTAATCTTCTAACACGTTTCATTGGCGTAAAACCATTCGCATGCGAACTGGTTACCATGTGGGAATCCGCCAATCGAAGCCCTAAGCCCTTCGGGGTATTCCTGACGAAGGGACTAGCACGAAGGACCATCCTGACCTGGTCAAACCCACGTCTCCTCTTCCCTTTGCCTTTCCCGCCAAAACAGAGATCGTGGACTACAAAGCCCTAGCGGTTACCACTTTCCATGGGACGCCCCCATGATCTCCGAACAATGTGCAACCGCCCACTATGTCCTATTTCTCCCCTATAAATAGCATAGTCGGGCCAAAACTTAGTAAGTTAACTTCACTCTCTCAATTTACGACCTACATTACTATCACACATACTTACTCGCACGCCGGAGGTGGTTCGCAGGGTCCAACCCTGCGTAATCACTTAACGTAGTGTCTTTGTATTTCTTATTTTCAGGTTAAGAACAAGCTTGGCGCAATCTCAACACCCCATTATTCCTTTGATCACCATCGAAGGCTTGGTTGGCAAATATTTGTTCAATCAGTTAAACTATTTTAATAATAATTCGAAAGTTTGACACTCGTCGGATCATTTCTGCAAAAATCACGAAACCGTGTCTGAGATTTACGTTTAGGTTTAAACGTCATTCTAGCATCCCGATATGTCCATAAAACATTGTAAACAATAGAAATATGAATTTCTCACATTTTACGACAATTCCACAAGTTTTGGAATTTTACGTTTTCCAGTTCAGCGTTTTACGCGAATTACGCGTTTTAGACCCGCGTTTCCAGTTTTAACAGCATTTAAGCAACCCGATGGAACTTACCACTCATTTTATATTTTATTATGGAGTATAATGATAAGTTAAATCATTCCTACAAGTTTCATATTTATACGATACCCGGTTTTACGTTTCGTGACTTAACCACTTACAGTTAGCGATTAACGGAACCAAAACTCACTCCGTAGAAGCAAGATAATGCAAGAAACTTATCAAACTTCTCATGAAAGCCTCATGAAGCTTATCAAGGAAGGAACCAAGGGCATGTGTCTTGATCTCATGGCTTGGTCCTTAAGATGATTACATGTGTTCAAGCTTCCTAAGTAAGCTTTCTTAAAGTCTTGCAAACTAACCTCCTCATTAGCCTATAAATACCCCTCCCCTCTTCATTCCAATGCCACACATACAACACAAACACTTTCATATTGCTAGTTTACTTCCAAGAAATTCCAAGAATTCAAGTGCTATATCAATTCCAAAAACTCTTGTTAAGTTTTTATTGATCCAAAGTCCTAGTTCTTCTTTTGTTTGGTGATCTTCCATCCACACAAGAAGAGTTCTAGTTGAAGTCTTCAAGTGCTTTTCCAAGTAGTCACATGTTGTTGTCAAGAGATTAGAGAAGTTGGAAGCAAGAGATCCTAGTTCTTGTTCAATCAAAGTTCTAATCCTTGTTCTTAATTTCCTTTCCTTAGAAAGCCAAAAGTTGTAAGAAACCCTGACACACTTTCTTGCTCAATATTATTTTCATGTTTCTTATGATTCATTTATACTATATATGGTCTTTTTGTTATGTTCATGATGTACAAAAACCTTTAAAACAAGTTAAGAAAACTATATGTTAACCTATGTTAAGTAATCAAGGAAACTAGAGACTTATATTAGGAAAAATGACAAAAATGGTGTAAACATGATAATTGAAAATTACCTACTGTAATAGAGGACTTCACAAGGAAAACATAGCAATTTGAATCATCAAAAACGAGTACACGAGTCAAAAGTTATGGCCAAAAGAAGTTAGCGAAACTAAAAACCCGAATCTTCCTAATAACATTCTGATCAAAATCCGAATTTTTTTCGAGGCCTTCTGGTCCGTTTCATCAAAAAGTTAAAACACGAAAGTTGTCCGGAACGACGTTTTCCTTCAACAATATGGAAGCTCGGCCCCTGAAAACGCATAACGAGTGATATTTTTCTTCAATTTCTTAACAGCCCATTTATGGTACTTAAACGATTATGTATTTGTCACGGCTAAGTAAAACCAAATGGCCTAAAGGCCTAGGAATGAGATCACAAACGCGGCTAAGGCCAAAGTTAAGATCTCAATGACATGGTAGCCAAGACCAAAGCCACGGCTAAGGCCAAGGCTGAGTCTCAAGACCTTAGGACATGTAACTTTTAATGACCAAAAACATATATCTTCTATCGAATACTACAATACTAGGGATCTTCATGTGAGGGGTTCATTAGAGTAAAATGGATCGACGAGTTGCTGGATTTACGAATTAAAGTATCCTAGCTCCTCGAACGTTTACTGCATGACCTCTGAATTATGATGGCCCGAACGGTAGTACGAGATATACAAACTAAACATGTTTCATAAACCATCTTTATACTACGACATACACATCATACTAAGTACTACATCATGAACAATAGGAAGACATATATAGGCACATCTTTGTATTCTTAGACATTATTCCACCATAAGTCACAACATTCTATTATAGGTTGCTCTTAGAGACTTTCGCGACTCGACTACCATTTTCATTACTCACTACATAACTCACGGTGAGTTTTCATAGCACCGTTTTCAATTTATTATTTCATTTCAAACCTACGGGGGAGAATACATTGCACATCATTTTATTACGAGCCCAAGTATATCAAATTCATTTATATTGCTTAAGTTACCTCATTTCCATGTTAATGTCCCCATTCCTTTATCATGAACCGTTAATTACGGAGTAAGCGAGAGTGAGTGAATAGATCTATTGAGGGTGACTCCTCCATCCGGGTTGGTAGATCCAACTGGTCAAACGGATGCATTTCATTTAATATCATAATTAGAGTTGTTTGGCAAACACTCTGTTGGGGCGAACATCATAATCAGTCTAGCTTCGGGGTCATGAGCTTATAGCAATTGTATCATTTTTATATGGCGACATTGTCATACATAACCTTATACTTGTGGTAGCCGTACAGAACATTTACATAAACCTATGATTCTCACCAACATTTTTGTTGACCGTTTTAGCAATATATTTTCAGGTAATTAAAGTAAGCATATCATGGCATGCATGGAATCATATCACGGAGTCACGGAGATAACGCGTCTCATTTTGGATTTTTATGCACTTAAATTATCGTTTGGTTGTAACATACTTATTTCCGCAAACTTTGACTATCTTTTGGGACCTATCTTTTGTAAACTCTGAATGTTTTATGAAATCAAACGAATTACTTTTAAAACGACACTTTAGGTCGTTCAATATAACTGTAACTGTAATGCTATGGCAGTAGCGCCCCAGGTATTTCATTCCGCTACAAATCATGAATTTGGGGGTGTTACACAGACTAATTAATCATGCATATGACAATTAACACATACCTTATGGCCAACCAACATACACAAACAAATGATTTCTTCTTGCTTCCGCTCCACGTCCCAAGCTCATGTTACACAAGATCACAAACTTCTGTTCAAGTACAGAGCAAACCTGTCAGTGTATATACTAACACTCAAACGACCACCTATAGATGCTAGGATTTAACTAAACACCTCACACTTATCTACAGAATGATCTAATCAATATAAAACGAACACACAATGTGTTCATGTGTGTGGTATTGTGGACGGCGGAATAGGGGGGCAAAAGAAGGTTTAGGGTTTTGTGTATTTGTTATCTTTTCCAACTCCTAATGAATTATATTTATACTAGTTCAATACTTATCCAAATAGTAAAAGATAAAGTCTATAAATAAAAAGGTAACCTCCAAATTTAAATAAAGAGATAAACTGTATATTTAAAACGAGATAAATACCATATTGAAAAAAATGATTATATTGTCTAATAAGATAATTACTTTTACCCAAAATAAACAAAAAATAATCCAAAATGCCCATTAGGAAATGTTATTGATATACTTCCTAAAATGATTGTAATACCCTCTAATTTTTTTTATACCTTTGTTTTTGCTATAAAAATGCGAAACATAAAATATAAAGTTCGACAAGTCTAAATTAGTAAAACACAAAAAATACGAAGCTGAAAACCATAAAAAACTGTTTTGTCCTGTTAATAAAGTGGTTAAATGTGACAACTGACACTTTTCAAGGTTAATATTTAACCATAAACTTGAATATTATTACTTTGAATGCATGATTTCTTGATTTAACGTATAACCGTGAGGTTAACCCGCGTACAACGAAAAACAACTGTTCTGGCATTAGACTAAATTAGTCTACATTAAATCAGTATCTATTTATTCCTATGAACATATTTTATAAGTCATATTCATTTGGTTTTATAATTTTTACATAAATCACTTAATACTTGCATTATATCTCATGCATGCATGCAAATACCCAACCAATTCACCACCTTTGCATTATAATACATACCCACACTTAGTAATTTTCAAAATTTGAAAATCTTCCCTCCCCCTCATAGTCTAAAACCAACCAAATCAAAGAAATACTAAAACCATGAGCCAAGTTAAGCCAAAATCAAGTACTACCATCTTTAAAGTCACCTAGTGAGCCAAATACAACCCCTCCCCACCTCTTACACAAGGTGACGCCACCCTAGGCCACCACCATGCTCATCTAAAACTTACCAATCTAGTTTGAACATCACCCATGTCATCCTTGGAAGCCCTTAGCACCATTACCATGTTTATGCCTATATAAACTAACCTAAAATAACTCATTTCACACACACTTCAAAACACTTATACTCTTCCTTTTCCTCTCCACTATTCGGCTGCAACAAAGGTTCAACAAGGGTTCAAAAAGGGTATTTTGAGCTTGGGAAAAAGTTGAGTTAAAGCTTGGAAGTAAGATTAGGGTTTTGGTGTTTAAATCTAGGGTTTTCATAAGGTTTTCTAGTGTTCTTGTGCACCATACATTACCAACACTTGCAAGCTTTCCATAAACTAATTCCATACTTCATTTCATTAATTATAATCATTTCATACTTGTTTTATATCACCTTTATATGTTGTGTTGTGTTGAAACTGTTTAAAATCAAGAAACCCTAAAATCTGTCCTAATTTTTTGTCAACTTATGAACAAGTAAAAACAACTTTAAAATAACTTTGGGCCAAAATCCTTGCTACCACAGTTAGATCTATGTCTTAAGAGGTCCTATAATCAAATTTATAATTTTTGGAAATTTCTAAGTATTCTTAACATTTTACATAAAATCGGGTGTGAGAAAAGTTATGTTTATGAGTTCAAAACTTCACACGTATTTATAATCACTTTAGACTCAGAATGAGCAACCATGTTAGAGAAAGACTTTTGTAGCTAAGACCTTGACTTAAACTCAACAAGTTGGACCACTCTATGAAGTTAAATAATGAAGAAGTTATGACCAAAATAAAATGAGTAAATAATTCTGGAAATGGATAGTTTGACACACGTGTGATATTTTGGACATATGAGACCCTTAGACTTAGAACTGGAATGAATAACATACATTTTAGGAAAGACAACTCAAAAACCTACAAGATATAGGCTTTTGAATGGACCTTATGTCAGTAGAAAATGAGTAAGTTACGACCTCGAGAAGTTGGGTAAACCTAAAATTGCAACAACAGGTTAGCCAATAAATGAGTATAAATGTACAGCTAAAACATGTTTTCACAAACAAAGACCATGGTTTCTTGATAGGATATATTTTTACCTATGTTTAAAGAGTTGAATTGCAACAACACGTCCGTTTTAAGTTGTATTTATTTACAAAGAGGACTTTTAGACTAAAAATATATTTTATTTATTTTTCCGATTTGACTTACATAACTTTATAAAACTTCACTACAAGTATATATAAGGGTGATAAAACTTTATATAACTCATATGCATCTAGTACATATCATACTTTTCCGAAGATGACTTAATTATATAGGTCGCGGTTAGGACTTGCATTATTGCACTTACGTTATACTTTCCCGTTACACTACTTACTTGAGGTGAGTTTTATAGACTCATTTTTACTTGTTATTACTCGTTTTGAAATACTTTGAGGTGAGAATACATTGCTTGCTTTTACATACGGACACTGTGGAAAACTAGAAGGAGGGGGGGTTGAATAGTTTTACCGGTTTTTCGAAAGTTATAAAAGTTTATTTGTGAAAAACTTTGATTCAATTCTTTTGTGAAATCAATCAACACCAATATGAACACTAAGCTATGCTATCTAAAATAAACAATAAGTATAAAGAAATATGATGGAAAGATCAAACCGAGACAACGAGATTTATAGTGGTTCGGTCACGAAGCTCTTCTTCGCCCTACTCTACTCCCCGAGTACCCAACTTGAGAGTTCTAAGCACTATGTCAACAAAGCTCCCTTCAGGCGGAGAAAACCGTACAACATCGCTTATCCTTATTTCCGACACTAAGCTAAATGTCGAGTACTAATCTTAGCTAGTACCAATCTACCACGATCCACACGATCCTTACTAAATCACATAATCAACACACTTCACACGATCTATCTGATCTACCCTTGATCCACTTGATCAACACACAAGCTACAAGAGATCTCCCGGATCTTAACAAGATCACAATGATCCACACTCACAAACTACACAAAAGAAAATCAACTTGGTGTATGCTAGGATACAACAAGTATGTAACAAATATTACAAGTGCACTACACTATGACTACAACACCTTGTATCTTCTTGATACTTTGTGTTCTTCTCTTGCACTAGTAGAGGAATGAAGGTGATCACTTGGTTGGATGATAGGATCACTCTTTAAACAAAAGAAAAACTAACTAAATGATCAAAGGAGAGTAAATGTGATAAGAGTTATAAACTCAGAAAGTTGTGTGTGAAAAAGGATGCCCAAAAACTGTGAAGTGGGCTGGTATTTATAGGCAAGAAAAATCTAGCCGTTACGGTGGGACGGTACCACTAAATACCACACGGTACCACTAAATTTAGTGGTACCGTGCCAGACAAGGACGCTCCATTTTTTGTTTTTAGTGGTGAAAATTTATTTGGGGAAGTTTGGAGCTGATTTGGGGGGGGGGGGAAATAGTTGTTACAAATTTTAAACTTATTTTTCCAATTAAAACATTTCTTTATAAGTAAATAAAAAAAATGTGTAAAATGTATTTTTGAAAAAATGTTTTGTCACATTAAAAATGTGAAGTTTAAAACACAAATTCACTTCTTTGATCATTTGTCAAGTTGTAAATTTGTTTGATCTTACCTAGAGTGTTTTACGTAGAAACGAGATATTTCGACTAAAAACTTGTTTACGTTAATTTTGACGTAAAGCGTTTTCACATTTTGTTATAATCAAAACGTGGAGTTATCGAAAAATATAAATAACATTTTTAGAACATTATTTGCATCAACAATCTCCCGCTTTTTGATAATGACAAAATATAAACTCATTTTAAGTGAAAGATTAATTTTAACAAGTTTTTAGCATGAGTTTATATCCCATTTCTCTCCCTTTTTGTCGAAGCAAAAAGATCGCAAAGGCTCCCCCTTGATGTATACTCCTCCTCATTTGGAGGACACCAAGGAATCGAGCAATGATACTTGCTACAAAACAAGGTTAGATGACACATATACAATATCTAACATGTAGCAATCAAGACAAATATCCAACCATAAACTAAGAAAAGGGCTAAGAAGCCAAAAACCATAAAAGATAAAACAATCATACAATAAGCCCATCTATTCATAAAGATAAATGTCATACATAAAGTATGACTACAACATAAACATAAAGATAAACTACAAGAAGCACATATAAATCTTTAGTGACTTAAGAGGCCCTAAGATTTGGTTCAATTCCAAAAGGGATCCTAGACGTTTATTTTTGGAAGCTAAACATGAAAATGTTTAGTTGTTTGGGCTATTGGTTGGTGGAGGAGGTGGTATGATGGGCCCTTGTGGTGGTGTTAGGAGGTGTTCAAGGTAGGAGAACATGAAGTTCAATTCTTCCCTAAGGTTAAAGATGAGGTTTTGGTTGTGGTGACAACATGCACAACTTAGGCTATGTGGTTCAAGAGGGTAGAGAATGGGGTGACCCATTAGTGGTTGTGGTGATGGAGAAGCAAAAGATGATGATGTGTTGTAACCAAGCTCAAGAGGAGTTGTTGGTGATAGAGTGAATGTTAATGCCAACGGTTGAGTAGGACTAGGTGGGAGTAAGGGTGTTGTTGTCCTAATTGTGGAAGAGGATGATGAGGTTGGCCTAGTAGAGATGGCTTTGGAAGGAGCAAATGGTGTAGAGATTGATGAGGTTGAGTTATGAATGTCTTCATCATCATCTAGTGTTAGATCAATGAGAAGTATTTCCTTGGGTGGTTTTATGTTGAGTCTTGGTTTCTTGGCTTTGTGTGATGTGGTAGCAATGGTGGAAGACATGATGAGTTTATGATGAATGTGTAATGGTGAGGAAGATGAATACATGATAGGAGCTTAAATAGCCACATCAAAGGTATGCATAGATTCTAGGGTGATGAGTTTGGGGAATTGGGATTGTTGAAATAAGCTCATGTTTGCAGAATCTAAGGGAAATGAGTCAAAAAGTGAAAGCAAACAGTTAAAAACGTATTCCCATGGGACGGTACCACTAAATCACCCACGGTACCACTAAATTTAGTGATACCGTGCCCTATTTAGTGGTGTCGTGACCTGCTGGTGACATTTTTTCCAGTTCTGCAGGATTTAGGCTACTTAAATGGGTAATTCTAGGGGCATTATTTGCAGCAAATCCTATTGCCTCAATTCACTAAAGAATAATCACATAGATTTCATAACAATAGTCACAACTAGCAACAAACAAAAATATGTGATTATCTAAATTTAGGCTACTATTAAGCATGCAATCTAGCAAGTAATATGATCATCTACATCATGCAAGAAAAATGTAAAAAGATAAAATAAAAGATAAGAACTAAATAAAGCTCATAAGCTAAATATAACCAAGCATTAAGCTTCATTAAATACCATCAGGTGATAAAATGTGTAAACACCCCAAAACGGGTCCAGCGGAAGCATACATGTTGCTGGGGTGCTACTAAATTGGATCACAAAACAAAGTAAAGAGAACGGTTTTTCTTTATACATTTCGAAGAAAAATTAATTACTTAATCATAGTAAACCATTTTACAACATTTAAGTTGTTTGCGGAAATAAGCCCATAAAATGAGTAAAGTGGTCCCAACGTATTTATCAGAGTCGTTTATGACCGTGCCCTTGCCAAGCGCCTCCAACAATAGATTGTGCCGTAGAAGGACCTACACCTGAGAATACACGCAAAAAGGGTCAGCATAAAGCTGGTGAGTTCATAGGTTTAAGTAAACAAGTTATGCATGGACCACAAGATTTCCACGACAATGTACTCCAAATATGTTCACGAAAAGTATTATTGTTGCACTAAGCTCATGACACCGAAGCCTTAACAGTTAGTTCATGTTATCACCCCAAACAGGTGCTTTGCCAGACACCTGTACGACATCAAATGAAATGCGTCCGTTTAACCAGTTGGAGCGACCAACCCGGACGGGGGAGTTTACCCCAATAGATCTATTCACAACATTTGCGCTTACAACGTAATTAACGGTTCATGATAGTGGGGAATTTATGGCAAACAACAACAACTTAGGCAATCAATAAATGTTTAGTACACTTGTGTCCATATGTAAAAACAAGCGTTGTATTCCCCCCGAGGGTTTAGAAATCATGTATAAACAATGTAAAAGTCAGGGCTATGAAACTCACCTTAGCAGAAGTAATCCCAAATAGTATTATGAAAACGGCAAAATAGGTCCAACAATCCCTAATCGCGACCTAAATATGCATATGTCTTAGGCTTCCGAAATCAAGGTCAAGCATGCAAGTCACACTCTACATTATCACTTGTACATGTCTTCGTAATATTTGTTGTCAAAAATATAATCGCGTCGTTTTGATCATTTATTAAAAATTGTCACTTTGAGAAAATACAACTCATTATTTGTAACCAAGTTTTATTTGTTGCTCTAATATATATTTCAAGGTTTTTCTAAAGCACCTAATATGTATATACATGGTTCTACCTCTTTTGTGTACCTCATTTTAACCCAAAATTGACTAAAAATGGTCAAAAATCCACATTGTAAAATCCTAACAGCTTTACCTTTTAGCAATAAGTGCTGGCAAAATTCATTGATCGCGGCCACATACTTTTAGTCATATCTCTCGCTTCGTAACTCCGTTTATTAAGTGTGACCTATCCACGCGAAGGTATTTAAGCGTACTCTAGGATTTTCAAGGTCTCGGTTTCCCTATCTTTCATTTACACCTCCGTTTCTTATTGTTAAAATTCGGACAGAATGTATTGTTTCAGGAAATAGTCGTTTTTCGTCGTTAAACTTGAAAATATCATATCTTTTTCGTTATAAGCCCGTTTTAACTCATTCAAGCGACCACATTTTCGTTTTTGAAAGTATTTTCTGAATTTGAAAGCCAAAATAGTTCAAGAGTTACTGAAACTTCCAGACATAACAGTTTTGGACAGTAGCCTTTATATAGTGTTAAAGATCCATTTTTCTAGTTCATGTCTTGATCAAACCACTCTAACTATTAACCTAGTTCACTTATGATCTCTTCAACATAATGATAGTGTTCTAAGCTTAAGCTTAACTATATCCTAAGTCCATGACATAAATCTTTAAACAAGTCTAACTACACAAGTTCATTACATTCACCATTATAAAGTTTATTACCACTACTTTTCATGAAGTATTTTCTAACTAATTTTTCTTGTAACAATATGTTGTTAAAAACATAGCTTTACTAAAGGATCATTAGTGTATGAAAATCTTTTCAACATGTACAAATGATAATGGCCATGAGACTTGATCAAGCATGTAAAATGTAAAAGCCATGAAATGTAAGTAAGTTTACTTACAAAGATATTTTGTGAAGAAAAGGTTGTAGATCACTAAATTAACCAACAAGCTTGTGCTCTAAACCCTTAATAATAAGCTCTAGTATTCTTGATTTAAGCCACAGCAATTCTTGCTCCTTTTCTCCTTGCTATGTATGTCGACTAGTGTAGTAAATGTTAGAGTTGTGGATAATTATTAATACGTATATGTCTATAATCGAACTCGAGACCGCGGGATTGCACACTTTACGTATGATGATCAAGTAAATAATTAATATATATATTTATTATATGTATTAATTATTTGGACACGAAATAATACATAATGAACGTTATGTAAACTAACGGTGTTGGCTAACGATCGTTAGGGAATAGTTAAAGGACTATTAGTGTAATTATGATGGAAGGATCTAGAATCCTTGGAGGACAAGCCACAGCCAACCGGCCCTTAGGATTAAAAATCTAATCGCATGGCTTGGTTATAAAGACATCTAAGCACTATAAATACAATTTGAAAAGGTTATGTGTGGGTTGACTTTCGTACACATTCACTGTAACCCTTTTTCAATTGTTTTCTTTTCTCCTTGTGTTCATCAACTTGTCGACAGCTTTTTCATAAAGTGACACATGGTTGACTGCTTTTCTTAAGTGACACAAGGTCGACAGTTTTTAAAAAGGGTGTCGAACTATTGTTTTTAATTAACAAAGTGTTTTGGTTAATTAAGTGTCTAATCACTAGCATCATTGCTTGATCGGTTATAGTACGTGTGTACAAGAACGTGGTACAATCACACTATTGATTGTATCTTGGATCGATTAACAAAACGGTAAGGGGTTAATCAATAGATCCCTAATTCACATAAACCCTAATTAGGGTTCATTCATATTGCTCAATTTGATTCTTGTTCGGGCTAGAATCGCAAAGGTACGTTCCTTTTATGTTTATGTTAATTCTTTATATGTTATACTTATGTGTTACACGCTTCCGCACTTGTGTACTTTGTTTTATGGAGTTTATATGATTGTCATGATTACTAAATTCCAACAGTGGCATCAAGAGCCATGTATAACATGTAATTAATTACTTAAACAATAAAAAACGTATCTTTAAATTGTTTAGATTATACATGTTTTATTTTCTAGGGTTTTTATTAATAAAAATTGTTTTTTTTAATAAAAGTCGAACCCTAACCCTAATTGGGGGGGGTGTCGATTTTGTCCATAAACCCTAATTAGGGTTTGTGGTTTTCATAATTAATTGTGATTAATTAGAAACCCTAGGTCTTTAACAAGTTGTTGTGTATGTATCTTGTGACCTAATTGCTATGTGATATGCATGAATCCGTGACAAAACATGCATGTTAGTCACGGATAATTACTTGAATTAAATTGTTTAGATGTTTGCTACATGTTTAAATAAATCTAAAATTAGGGAAGACCTAATATATTAAATTAATGAATCAGTTATGTGCAACGTGGTATATTATCATTAAAACTTACGCGGCCAATTGTTGGTGACTGTGGTCCATTGGGCACAATGAGCTCGAAAACCAATGGGAGTTTTATTGATTCTATACATAATAATTCACATATAGATTATTAATAGGATTTGTTTAAAAGGTTGCATGTGGCTAGATGTTTCACTAACAATTAATTGTTTTTCTTATTAGTTGATTATTGTTTTCTTTTAAATTACTTGTTTATTGTTTTAATATGTGATATGTTATAGTAAGCAATAAAAAGGGTAATTTTCAAAGAAAAATTAAATTGGACTAATAACGGTGAAACATAAAGTGATAAAGTAAGGATCTTGCAGAGTCTTATGTGCCGACAGTGGTTCGCTTCGCACGGTAATTTGCTCCCAGGCGAGACTAGCAAGATATAAACTTTGTCACTTAATTTTTTAAGACTAAGATCATAAACTTTTGCTTGATTGATGTTTTTGTACAATAGTGTGTGAAAGGCGGACCAAAGTTGATAAACTGTGTGGTGGGTTTATCTGGAGAGGGGTTTTTTAAGAGATTCGCTCCTACCGGCTCTCCGGGCCCGCTTGTGCGTCAACTGCTACTTACCTATATCACTATTTACGTACACTATCATCTTAAGGGTGATTTACCTCAATTCCACGCGCCACTTTTGTGGCAAATATCCGAATAACATGTAAGAGTAGGATATGTGGGCGATAATTGTTGGTACTTCTTTAATTGGTGAACCCAATACCTCAAGTAAATAGTTTTGGTTTACTCTTAACTAATTGGTTAATAAAAATTGTTTTGTAAACTAATGATACAAAGATGAGTGCATGCGTCTTTGTACATGTTTTTGTCACACCAAAAACTAAATACCCTAAAATTTAAGTTACATGCCATCTAACTATAAGGAACACTTGAAGTTAATTTTGGGTATGCGTGAGACCTGGACCAAAATTAATGACAAGGTAAATTTCCGAGTGTGCGTGAGACCACACATGGATGAATTTACTGTTTCTAAGTTAGACAACTTAATTAAGCTGATGCGTGAGACCTAGAGCTTAAGGCATGAGATGGGATGAAACATGCTTACATTGCAAATTGATGAATCAATTTGATGTAAATCCCATAATGATCTAGGAATTGGAAAATTGTTTGCCAATTATTGTTCGACAATTACCTAGTTGAATACTATCATTACTAGCAGATCAACTGATGTAATGGTACTATGTCAATTAGGATCCTAGCTTTAAGGAAATACTATGGTTGATATGAATATTTACCAATGGGTATTTTATTTTCTTAAAGAGCTATTATCGAAAATACTAAACTGAATTTTGTAAATTCTTTTAATTGTATTAATGCAACGATAAACCGTAAACATGGGTTATTCTTTATTAGTAAATTGATCTACACCCGTAGGGGTTTTTTGGTTAGAGTCAATTTCATAAAAAGAATAAACCAAGTCTCCTTTCATATGAGAAGCGTGAGACTAAATCCTATTCCTTTTCATGAATGAGAAAGGTATGATGGGAAAATTAGAATTGTCTAAATTCTAAATACATAACTCATAGCAAGTTTTAAATCGTTAAGGTTATTGCGAATTTATGAGTTATTAAATTAGAAGCTAGACTAATTACCGCATAATGGTAAAGGACAAGCTAGTATATCTAGTTGTTTTGTTTTGACCATTTGAAGTACTACATACAATTGTTGGAATTGTAGACCTACTATGGAAGAAATTGCATGCCAATTTTCAAGTTAATAGTAAGCAATGTGATGAATCACATTTGGCGTAAATGTGGATAGTCCATCAGTTACGTAGTAGAATACAATCTTTTAGAACCTAAGTAATTGTTACGAATAGGTTTTGTCAAAGATGTAGGAAAGTAACAAGGACACTCTTTCCTTTCACTGGTTTATGAAACACTTATTATGGTGTCGAATTCAGTGGGAGTTTTGTGTTCTCATTACTGAATAAGGGGTTATGGTAAGTTCACTAATTCAATGGGAGTTGCAAGATTTATGTGTCTTGATTGTAACTCAGATCATCTTTTGAATGCCTCAAGATAATTACTTTCCAAATATAGATACTAATATTTTCAAGGATAGTCATGTGCGTTTCCTTGATTGATTGAGTAACTCTATATCTACTAGTTATGCTAATGACGCAAATCATATTGATCACATTAAACAAACGCGAGTAGTGTTGTCTATGTGGTACATGATGTTGTTCCATGCACAAGTGGGAGAAATCTTTATTGTGTGCAAGGTACAACATATAAAGAATATGATTTTGTAGATTCTCTTAACTGCAAGGTAAGAGATTCTTGTTCTAATATGATTGTACATATCTAGTCTTAAAAACACTTGGAGTTACTTTTGGGTATGCGTGAGACCTGGACCAAAATTAATGACAAGGTAAATTTCCAAGTGTGCGTGAGACCACACATGGAAAAATTTACAGTTTCTAAATTAGATACTTATTAGAACTTGTGTCAATGTGATAACAAGATTACTTCAACTTTAATATTTATGTATTATTGGAATGACATAGATGCATGAAGTAATATAATACTACTTCAATAATTATGTATTCTTTGAATGACATAAATAAATGAAGCAATAAGTTAACTTGAAAATACTATTGAAACCAAATGATGGTGTTCATGATTACTTTAGTTATAAATATTTATACTTTATTGTAAAGTTATAAATATGAAGTCTTTTAAGACTTAGTATAATCTAAAGTAAGACGTTAAATTGTTATGTCTTCTTTATTAAAGACATATACAAGAAGTCATTGAGTTGATCAATGATTTATAACGTGTAGTGAGATTATAACGGTTTATGTCTTCTTGATTGAGACATGAACATGAAGTGACTTATTTAATAAGTACTTGAGTTATAATGCATGCAAGAGGCTTGAAATTCTATTTCACCATTAAGATGACTTAGTTGGGAAATAGGTAAGCCAAAAGGAATACAAAGTTATCTTTCATATTGTTAGATTGTCTCACAATATGAGTTCTAATGAAATATCACATATTTGTGGTGTGTTCAGTTAGGAAAATCAAACTTTATTTGTATTGTTTGATTAAAGATAACTATAACTTCTTTTCTTCCAAAAGTTATCAAGGTTAGAAATTGAGTACGGATTGGATATACTCAATTAGACTCCTAGAAGATTAATAAGACGTTGTTGAAATGTGATGAATCACATTAAGTCTTAAAATGAAGTTCTGAATTTGTTAAACTTCGGATGAAGCTGGATTTTAACAAACGAATGTCAGGAACTATCATGTGTATTTGTAATATCCCAAAAGAGAACAATATGGTGTTGCTTTAATTGCTAATTATTTATAGATAATCTATAAATTACAAAAAGCAAGTGGGAGTTTTATCTTGTAGAGATAAAGTTACAAGATACATAATCTTCTAATGTACACTAGCGAATATCATGATGAGGCTAGACATGTAAATGTTAGATCTCAAGATGATGGAATTCTCATTCATAGATCCTCAAGGATACCTTGGATATCTGATTAATATGCTAAGGATTATGAGTTACAGGATTATGGTAAGCCTGTTAATCATTATGATAAGTTTTCAAATACTGAATTTGGAAAATTACTCATGCTATGAATGTTAAAGATGCTGTCCGTCAAGATAATCAATTTATTGGAAATTTGGTTTATCTTGAATTCTAAAGTAACACTAGAGAATGAAATGAGTTTATTTAAAGATAGAAAACTCTAGTGGTTTAAATCTTTATGTAGAAATCATATGGACAATATTGTACACATATTTAATGTATGTCTTGTGACAAGATTATTAATCATACTTAAGTAATTAACTATGATTGAATACTCTTTCATAAGCACATTAAATATATAAAGATAATAATTGTCATATCTATTTTCATTTATATGAAGGATGACAATGGAATATCAAAACTCTTTCTTTAGTGATTACTTGAGCGAGGGCGGTAAGTAATCGAAAGGATTTTTGAATTCATAATTATTTTAGTGTACAAAGTGTAATAATCCATGAATGGATTAATGCATGCATCTATGAAATATTCTTATGTTTAATTATTAAATCCATTGTTTGATTTATAATTGAAATAAGACAATTTCTAAGTATTCCTAAAAGCTAGTGGGAGTATTATGTTTAAATTTCTTAAATAATGTATGTTGTATAACATATGGGAAGTAACATTCCATGTAAGTTAAAATGTTAAGTCTTAACTTGGAATGAAACTTTACTTGAAGAATTTAAGAAGTAAAACATACAACCTTGAGATATATGTTTATTATTATAAACATGTGCGGTAATTAATTCTAATAAGACATAACATATCATTTAGAAAGTCTAAATGAAAAATATATCTTTTGATAAGTTAGAACATGAATAAAATCTATGATTGATTCTAGGATTTTCATGTATATCATGTTTGAATGTAAAATGATTTGACAACATTTGATATCTAATAAAAGATATTTGATAAATTGTGTAATATTCTAATCGAATATGTTTGGACTTAGAATAATGATCCTCAACCTGGAATTGCTCCTAAATTCTAAGTATAAACAATATGGCAAGTTGTTGCGTAATTGTTATAGCCAACAAATCTTGAAAGATTATATGGCATCCAAATTACACAATTGATATAAGGTTTACGGAATAGTTAAAAAGGCATATTGTAGTTTTATACAATAATGTTTGTTTAATTGAGATGACACTCAATACTAGTCATGGTAGGATTTTATCCTTGATAATGGCCATGTGAACTAGTTATGCTTAACTAAGAAGCATAGTTGCATTATACATTAAAAGGTTAGAATACTTTAAACTTTAAAATGTTTGAAAGTTTGATTGTCATAAATTGATGGTTGAGGATATCACATCATTTATGAAAGATTGCGTGACTATATCAAGATAGTTGGATACACACATACAAGAATTTTTTATAATTCTTGAAATAAGTATTCTCAAAATTTTATAGATCAAAGTTAGTTGATTTATGCCTTGTCAACAAGTATGATTGACATGACTTGAGGCATAATTCATTAACAAGAATTATCATGCATTGATCTATTTAGTGTTTGGATAAAGGACATTAAGCAATTATTATTTATAATGAATTAAAGTACTAGGTACGTTTGTTTAAATTAATAATAAATTGTGTCATATATTTGCATGTTTAAATCCGTGAATAACTTATGTTATTCTAAATGTCCGTTGTCAATTAATGATATGGGAATATCATTAAATTAAGACAAATCTGAGTATTGGTTAGAATATACTTGAAAGTATATTGATGCGTTGACATACCAATTTCACATGATATTCAATGAATTGAATATAGGACTTATCCCAACTACATGATTTTACTTTGTGGATCTTGTCAGTAAGTAAATCATGAATTTAGTTATCCTCAGACTTGAGATACCAGATAAGTGTCATGGATGTAGTGCATTTCTGTAAAGCAATTTACCGCTCACCGTAACTGGGAGTTATAAGGATTGTTTTCAGAAATGTTGCAAAGTCTATGGGTTATTCTTGTAGTCAAGAGAGAATTTGTTCCTTCAAATTTGTTTTGAAGTTTAATACTGCTGGGCCCCTCGTAGGGTTGACAAGATGTTTGCGTGCGCACGCCCAAAGTCTATCTGGAATACGTTCAGATGTTTTGGTAATCTTGTTCAATCATAAACAACGAGAAACAGAATTGTTAATTAAAGAATGACTGAGATCCATATCTTTATTAACGTGGTATTAGTAACAAAAGGATAATAATAATGATGAGTCATTAAAGGTTTTTCCAGGAAACCTAACTCGAGTTGGTGTAGGGGCATTGGCGTGTTGCTAGACGCTAACCAATGTCATTATACTATGAATAGATATCCAAGTGGGAGCTGTTAGAGTTGTGGATAAATATTAATACGTATATGTCTATAATCGAACTTGAGACCGTGGGATTGCACACTTTACGTATGATGATCAAGTAAATAATTAATATATATATTTATTATATGTATTAATTATTTGGACACGAAATAATACATAATGAACGTTATGTAAACTAACGGTGTTGGCTAACGATCGTTAGGGAATAGTTAAAGGACTATTAGTGTAATTATGATGGAAGGATCTAGAATCCTTGGAGGACAAGCCACAGCCAACCGGCCCTTAGGATTAAAAATCTAATCGCATGGCTTGGTTATAAAGACATCTAAGCACTATAAATACGATTTGAAAAGGTTATGTGTGGGTTGAATTTCGTACACATTCACTGTAACCCTTTTTCAATTGTTTTCTTTTCTCCTTGTGTTCATCAACTTGTCGACAGCTTTTTCATAAAGTGACACATGGTTGACTGCTTTTCTTAAGTGACACAAGGTCGACAGTTTTTAAAAAGGGTGTCGAACTATTGTTTTTAATTAACAAAGTGTTTTGGTTAATTAAGTGTCTAATCACTAGCATCATTGCTTGATCGGTTATAGTACGTGTGTACAAGAACGTGGTACAATCACACTATTGATTGTATCTTGGATCGATTAACAAAACGGTAAGGGGTTAATCAATAGATCCCTAATTCACATAAACCCTAATTAGGGTTCATTCATATTGCTCAATTTGATTCTTGTTCGGGCTAGAATCGCAAAGGTACGTTCCTTTTATGTTTATGTTAATTCTTTATATGTTATACTTATGTGTTACACGCTTCCGCACTTGTGTACTTTGTTTTATGGAGTTTATATGATTGTCATGATTACTAAATTCCAACAGTAAAGAGTAGAAGGATATATTTTTTTCTTCTTACACTTGAACTAGTAGTAAAATGAAGCTAGTTTAGGTATATTTATACTAAGTGTTTTCAAATATGTAATAGTGTAGTCAAGGCTTATAATTTTGGCTAAGGAAAGGATTGGACCGATTGGGTCTTAGGGGGAGAACAAATCTTGGTCAAGCCTCCAAGTTGATGGTGGCTCCATGTTTCATGGCCAAATGTTGGCTATTAATGTTTCATGTGCATTTTGTCTTGTGATTTTATTTTACAACAATAAGGGGGGTGCGGCAATTAGAGGAAATTGAGAAATATTATTGTAGTTTGATACAAGAATGTGTATATTGTAGGTATCGGGTGTTAAAAATATGTACCGGTTGTTGTTTCGGTGATTAACGAAAAATATACGTAATTAAACGTAAGTTATAAGGAAAATACTTTGGGCGTCAGAAAATATTTCTGGGACTTTTGTAATAATTTTAGAAGTATAAAAATACTTTGAAAATAATCGTTGAGAAAATCGGGTATGTCGGGTGTTAAATATTGAATAACAATTAACGGTTGTTGAATTTAAAACCGTAAGTAGTTAAAGAATAGAAATTTGTTTTTGAGTTTAAAATTATGAAATGGAGCAGGAGCAAGATATTGGAGCGTTGTGGATTAAATGTAGCCTAAGTCCTAGTGTACTTGGAATTTACTCTAGGTTATCACGTCGATTCAAGTAAAAGTCTCACGTAAATTGTTTTCAAATAAACGTCAAGAAAATAAATTCGAGCTTTGTGAATTGTATTGATCTGAAATTTTGTGGGTTGTGATAGTCTACCACCCATAAAATGAATCTCGTCCTCGAGATTCTGCCAGTGTTGGTCATTGGAGTGTCGTCGGTGAAGAGATGCGAATACTTTCGACGGATCTGGTCTTCTCGCTCCTAAGTGAACTCAGGACATCGTTGAGAATTCCAGCGAACTTTGACGATAGGAATTCGAATTTGTTGGATTGGAACATGGTATGAAATGAGGCTATCTTTTCAGGACAGAGTTAAGTTAAGAGTTTCATCGGTTACGGTGATTTTTGAGGCGAGTGCCAATGAATGGCTTATGAGTTTTGCCCAACAAAAGTTTATTTTTAAGTAGGGTTTAAGGGTGACTATTCCAACCATAACATGATTTTTCCGGAATTAGACATAGGTGGCCAGTCTATGTATAATTGAGGACTAATGATGTAATGCTTGGTTTAGTCAAAACAACATTATGCTTCTTAGAGTTTAATGGTATTAATTGTTTTGTTTTTAAAACGACGGTCAAAATAGTTTTCAAGGGGTAATACAGTTTGTGGGGCGATAGCAAAAGTAGTTTATAGGATAATTGTAAAGTAGATTGTAAAATGGTAACAAAACGGATTTATACGGTAATTAGCAAAACATTTCATAAGGTGGCAAGAGTCTATAGGATAAAATTTAGTCATTTTTCATTATATAAATAAATTAGTTTATAGCAGAGTAGCATCGTATTATCGTAAAACAATTGAAGGAAGGTAGCGAAATTAAGAGTGTAATGAACGAGAGTTGTCGTATCGCGGCAATAATAAAAGATAGAGCTTTCATTAGACAGAAATTCGTAATAATACATGAAGCTTAGACGAAAGTACTTAACGCAAAACGCAAAAGAAATACAACCCTAGAGGGTTTAGGCTTCGGTTTTTATCATACAAGCATAAACTTTTCCTTAAGCATCATCTTCGCTCGTAACATCGACAGGATCCTGGCAAGCTTCTCCTCCTATTGCTGTGTATGCTCCCCCACGAGTTCTTCCTCCATTTTGATTCCCCAGCTTGGGGCAATCACTCCTGATGTATCCTTTTTCACCACATTCAAAGCAAGTTATCGGGGTAGGGACCTTACAATTTTTAGCTTGATGCCCGGCCCTTTTGCAGTTCCAACATGTAGCGGGGCAAGGTCCAGTGTGGTGATAATTACATTTGTCACACTCAGGTAGAGTTCTAGCATACCTTTTCTTATCACCTGACCCAGTAGCATAGGCTTTCACCACTTCTTGTCTCTTATCTTGTTGCAGAGTATGCTTGTCTCCATGGTCATCATGCCTCTTCCTTTTGTTGCTATTGTCATTGACATCTCGAGCAG
The DNA here is from genome assembly GCA_021014915.2 of Artemisia tridentata subsp. tridentata. Classification (NCBI taxonomy): domain Eukaryota; kingdom Viridiplantae; phylum Streptophyta; class Magnoliopsida; order Asterales; family Asteraceae; genus Artemisia; species Artemisia tridentata. The sequence continues at coordinate 40,854,663 of CP139502.1, forward strand.
CCCTCGCTCGAACAACTTGGTCCATCAGATTGTGAGACATTCGGATTGTCTCATCCAGAGTACTTGGTTTGGAAGACGTGACATTTCCCTGAATGTAAGATGGAAGACCCCATATGTACCTTTCGATCTTTTTCTGAGTAGTCGAAACCATCTCAGGACACAGTGTAGCCAATTCATGATACCGTTTAGTGTAAGTTGCAATGTCATACCCCTTCACTGTCAAATTCCAAAATTCAACTTCCAATTTTTGAACTTCATTTCTCGGGCAATACTCGGCTGTCACCATCTCTTTAAATTCAGCCCATGGTAACTCAAAAGCAGCATCGATTCCCACTGATTGGGCATATGCATTCCACTACGACAAGGCACCATCCAGCAAGGTACCTGTAGCATACTTCACTTTACAATTCTCCGCACAGTTGCACATTCAAAAAACCGACTCCAATTTCTCGAACCATCGCACTAGACCGACCGCTCCTTCTGTACCACTGAAAGTCTGCGGTTTGCAACCCGAAAATTCCTTATAAGTGCATCCGCGAACCACAGTCTCAACTCTTGTTGCAGTCCCACTAGCTTCTCCGCCGTTACCACTGTTGCGATTGTTTTCATATTCAGCCATGGCAGTAGCAACCTGTGCTGTAACTTGTTGGGCAACGAGTCGATCAATCTCAGCTGAACTCATGCTTTGCTTCTTTGGTGGCATTTTTCTTCAAAATAAGAAAAGAAGAGTGAGGCGTAATAAAGACGTTTCCTAAAAGTAGGTGCATGTTATAAGATGAAAGCTTGAGGTCGTGTTATGATTAGCTGGCGTACTTCTGGGCGGTGGTTTACGAGGTGATGCAGATGTTCTGGAGTATGGGACAAGCGTTCAAACTAGTCTTCAGAAATGGTTAATAAGGTGATCAGGGAAATTGGCGGACTAAAACGGAAGATTTAGGGAAATTGGCAGACTATCACGGGAGATTTAGGGAAATTGGCAGACTATAACGGGTTTTAATGTTACGTAAAACGATGTCTCACATGATTGCGAAAAACTTTAGAGACCATTTGTATTAATTATGATAACTCAGAAGGTTTAGAGGATATTCAAAAAGTACGACTGTGTACGTTATTTCGGTTATACCAGTAATACTTCTCTAGCTTCTAAAAGTTGTTTTGAAAGACCTAGATGAGTGGTCCTAACTCGAAGTCAAATCAATATGAGTGATCAAATAGTAACCTATAATGCATAGTTATGACAAGCAAACAGTAGTGAGGCAGAAGGCTTGGCAGGCGAGCACATGGCGGTCATGGAGTTTTGTTTTTTTTTGTAAAAAGTGGTTATAGTCTGGGTTTCAGAAATATACCCAGTTCTCTATAACCTTGGCTCTGGTACCAATCTGTAACACCCCCAAAAACGGGTCCAGCGGAAGCATACATGTTGCTGGGGTGCTACTAAATTGGATCACAACACAAAGTAAAGAGTACGGTTTTTCTTTATACATTTCGAAGAAAAATTAGTTACTTAATCATAGTAAACCATTTTACAACATTTAATTTGTTTGCGGAAATAAGCCCATAAAATAAGTAAAGTGGTCCCAACGTATTTATCAGAGTCGTTTATGACTGTGCCCTTGCCAAGCGCCTCCAAAAATAGATTGTGCCGTAGTAAGGACCTACACCTGAGAATACACGCTAAAAGGGTCAGCATAAAGCTGGTGAGTTCATAGGTTTAAGTAAACAAGTTATGCATGGACCACAAGATTTCCACGACAATGTACTCCAAATATGTTCACGAAAAGTATTATTGTTGCACTAAGCTCATGACACCGAAGCATTAACAGTTAGTTCATGTTATCACCCCAAACAGGTGCTTTGCCAGACACCTGTACGACATCAAATGAAATGCGTCCGTTTAACCAGTTGGAGCGACCAACCCAGACGGGGGAGTTTACCCCCAATAGATCTATTCACAACATTCGCGCTTACAACGTAATTAACGGTTCGTGATAGTGGGGAATTTATGGCAAACAACAACAACTTAGGCAATCAATAAATGTTTAGTACACTTGTGTCCATATGTAAAAACAAGCGTTGTATTCCCACCCCGAGGGTTTAGAAATCATGTATAAACAATGTAAAAGTCGGGGCTATGAAACTCACCTTAGCAGAAGTAATCCCAAATAGTATTATGAAAACGGCAAAATAGGTCCAACAATCCCTAATCGCGACCTAAATATGCATATGTCTTAGGCTTCCGAAATCAAGGTCAAGCATGCAAGTCACACTCTACATTATCACTTGTACATGTCTTCGTAATATTTGTTGTCAAAAATATAATCGCGTCGTTTTGATCCTTTATTAAAAATTGTCACTTTGAGAAAATACAACTCATTATTTGTAACCAAGTTTTATTTGTTGCTCTAATATATATTTCAAGGTTTTTCTAAAGCACCTAATATGTATATACATGGTTCTACCTATTTTGTGTACCTCATTTTAACCCAAAATTGACTAAAAATGGTCAAAAATCCACATTGTAAAATCCTAACAGCTTTACTTTTTAGCAATAAGTGCTGGCAAAATTCATTGATCGCGGCCACATACTTTTAGTCATATCTCTCGCTTCGTAACTCCGTTTATTAAGTGTGAACTATCCACGCGAAGGTATTTAAGCGTACTCTAGGCTTTTCAAGGTCTCGGCTTCCCTATCTTTTATTTACACCTCCGTTTCTTATTGTTAAAATTCGGACAGAATGTATTGTTTCAGGAAATAGTCGTTTTTTCGTCGTTAAACTTGAAAATATCATATCTTTTTCGTTATAAGCCCGTTTTAACTCATTCAAGCGACCACATTTTCGTTTTTGAAAGTATTTTCTGAATTTCAAAGCCAAAATAGTTCAAGAGTTACTGAAACTTCCAGACATAACAGTTTTGGACAGTAGCCTTTATATAGTGTTAAAGATCCATTTTTCTAGTTCATGTCTTGATCAAACCACTCTAACTATTAACCTAGTTCACTTATGATCTCTTCAACATAATGATAGTGTTCTAAGCTTAAGCTTAACTATATCCTAAGTCCATGACATAAATCTTTAAACAAGTCTAACTACACAAGTTCATTACATTCACCATTATAAAGTTTATTACCACTACTTTTCATGAAGTATTTTCTAACTAATTTTTCTTGTAACAATATGTTGTTAAAAACATAGCTTTACTAAAGGATCATTAGTGTATGAAAATCTTTTCAACATGTACAAATGATAATGGCCATGAGACTTGATCAAGCATGTAAAATGTAAAAGCCATGAAATGTAAGTAAGTTTACTTACAAAGATATTTTGTGAAGAAAAGGTTGTAGATCACTAAATTAACCAACAAGCTTGTGCTCTAAACCCTTAATAATAAGCTCTAGTATTCTTGATTTAAGCCACAGCAATTCTTGCTCCTTTTCTCCTTGCTATCTATGTCGACTAGTGTAGTAAAGAGTAGAAGGATATATTTTTTTTCTTCTTACACTTGAACTAGTAGTAAAATGAAGCTAGTTTAGGTATATTTATACAAAGTGTTTTCAAATATGTAATAGTGTAGTCAAGGCTTATAATTTTGGCTAAGGAAAGGGTTGGACCGATTGGGTCTTAGGGGGAGAACAAATCTTGGTCAAGCCTCCAAGTTGATGGTGGCTCCACGTTTCATGGCCAAATGTTGGCTATTAATGTTTCATGTGCATTTTGTCTTGTGATTTTTTTTACAACAATAAGGGGGGTGCGGCAATTAGAGGAAATTGAGAAATATTATTGTAGTTTGATACAAGAATGTGTATATTGTAGGTATCGGGTGTTAAAAATATGTACCGGTTGTTGTTTCGGTGATTAACGAAAAATATACGTAATTAAACGTAAGTTATAAGGAAAATACTTTGGGCGTCAGAAAATATTTCTGGGACTTTTGTAATAATTTTAGAAGTATAAAAATACTTTGGAAATAATCGTTGAGAAAATCGGGTATGTCGGGTGTCAAATATTGAATAACAATTAACGGTTGTTGAATTTAAAACCGTAAGTGGTTAAAGAATAGAAATTTGTTTTTGAGTTTAAAATTATGAAATGGAGCAGGAGCAAGATATTGGAGCGTTGTGGACTAAATGTAGCCTAAGTCCTAGTGTACTTGGAATTTACTCTAGGTTATCACGTCGATTCAAGTAAAAGTCTCACGTAAATTGTTTTCAAATAAACGTCAAGAAAATAAATTCGAGCTTTGTGAATTGTATTGATCTGAAATTTTGCGGGTTGTGATAAAATGGAATGATACACCCGAAGCAACCCATGCCAATTTAATAATCCTAAGTTATGGTTAAGCCAAGTTTGTTAATGTCAAATGGCCGTAGCCAAGATCCCATGAGTGTTAGTTTAATAATACTTAAGTTAATAATGTTTAAAAAAAAAATTCAATCTCTTGTTCTCCCTAACTTCTTGAGCTTGTTGCCGATGCCCTTGAGTGCCTTCCCAATTGACTTGAACCCCCCGATGGTTTGCTCGTGCATCGACACTTGTCGATTGTACATTGTCGTTTGCCTTCGCATTACCGCACTTAAGTTGGTGTTGTTGTAAGGAAGGTCGGTTGTTGGTCTGAAGGTTGACGTGTCAAGATTGCGAATGTATGTGTCGGGTGAAGGAGTACGAGCACGAGAGGTTCTTTCTTCATTCACTTCAACATCATCCTTATCCATAGGTAAAGATGATGATCCATGATGGAAGGAGGAGAAGAGAAAGTAGCATCGGAAGTGGATTTACGACCACGTTTAGACCCTTTGTCACTACGTTGCTTTGTGCGACGTTGTGGTCCACCAAGGGGTTTCATAATGGGATCAACAAGGAAGTAGTCGATGTTTTCGAGGTGTGGGTAATTAGCCATAACCCAACGAAAGAGACGAGTAAGCAACATACCGTATGGCATGAGCTTATCGGACCGACTATGAATGTTAGCCATTCTTTTTGCCATATAGTATGTGAGGTTGTGTGGCTCCTCATTACTAAGGCAATAGAGCATGTGGGCTAGACTTGCCGGAACATGATCCCGGTTACCCGCAAGAGACAAGACATTCTCACGAAGAAGGAGTTCCAATTTTTGAGATCGGGAAGAATTTCTTTTAGATAGATTCGGTTTGGGTCGAGGTGGACTATTGAACCATCACGTTTTTGGTACGTGTTGGCGACACGAGGGATTTGAACATGGTGCTTTATGGTTTGAGGATCGGGAATTTCGGTTAGATATGGACATTCACTTTCAAGATGATAGTAAAGGGACTCTAAGGAATGGTCTTCTGTGTAGGTACATTGACCATAGGAAGGAACACCCAAAATGTCACCAAACTCGGTGATGGATAAAATGATATTTTGATTTCGAATCCAGAAATCTAGGAAGACATTACCCTCAAGATCATTGAAGGTACGAACACGACTATAGAACTCAAGGATGAAACGAGGACAAATTTGATCATTTATTTTATATAAGCAATCAAAGTCAATTGTTGGAAAGCATACATTTATGCCATCCAAAGGAGCAAAGTAAGCATCGACTACACGACCTTCGTGTATGTATCGATGTTGGACTTTTTGAAGATAAGCTTTTTACTCATCAAGAATGTTTGGATCATCGATTAGTGAAGGGATGTAGGATTTGGTGTCTTGGTAATCGTTACGAGGCATTGTTACCTACAAAAATATATAAGTATATATGTGTTTAACTTTTGTATTATTGATGATCACATCTCTAGTGTGTGTGCCTATATGCAAACAACGTGGAGGTACGGTAATCTCGACTTTAAAACAAAAATGATGAGATTACCCAAACGCTCCTAACTTCACTTTTTCTCAAACAAATATGTCGAAGAATACATATTATTTATGTAATTCGATCAATATTTGTGAGATCATGTATGCATGCGAAAACTTTTTTTAGTTTGCATCAATAATGTACGAAAAAATTTTCATGATCCTAGTTGTGTGAAATTTTTCGAAAACAATGGAATTGGGGCGTTTGGCAAATGCGACAATTCGGCGCCAAAAATCTTAAAGTTTAAAAGCTTGAATGTTAATAGCTCTTAATCCAATTTTAAGTATCCTAGACATGATTTCACTAAAAATATTTAATCTAATTCCAATTTAAATAGTAAAATTCGGACTAAAGTGTATAGTATGAGTGAGTTTAGGGAATCATGTAAGTTATACATTGTCTAATCCTAGTCCTAATTGCATAAAAATTCAATCAAAATTGAAAAGCCCCAACTCGATTTCATATATATGAACAAACCCTAGACTCAAATTAGAAAGAAATTAAAGTTAATTTACTTACAATTGATGTTGGGTAAGATGTAGTGATTGATAATCTTTAAATGAAATGCCTTGATCTTGATTGACAAGAGTGTAATTGGATTAGGGTGTGATATTCGGTTTTGACAGCAAAGAGGGAAGTTGGTGTTTTGTTTTGAATGAGTAAACAGAGGGAAAAAGGAAGAAAACGGGGACTATCAGATGCACGGTACCACTAAATTTAGTGGTGTCGTGCGCTGTTGAGACTGATTTTTGTCCCATTTTGATTTTTGACGAATAAATCTTACTTAATTAGTAAGACTTTTTGACGCGAGGAGAGAGTTTATACCTAATAAACTCTTTTAATGAAAACGACTAGACTAGACGATAAGAGATAACTTTAGTATTTCTGAGGAAATACATAGGTAGTCATTACAGCGATACGAGATATGGCTTTAATATTTCCAATGAAATATTTAGATAGTCATAAACTCTTTTACGAGATGAGTCGATTGGGATTTGAACGATGAAGCTAGACGTGATATTTCCAAGAAAATACGTAAATAGTAATTAGAGGGATGTGAAGGATGACTTAATATTTCCAGTGAAATATTTAAAAAGTCATGAGACGAGACATAAGAGTCATAAGAGGGATTTAAATGACTTCAATATTTTTAGTGAAATATTTAAGTCATGAGACGAGACATAAGAGTCATAAGAGGGATTTAAAGGACGTATTTGAACACATGGGAATTGTGAAATTCACGGAATGTGTTCCATCATTCCTAGACCTAGACGAAGATAGTTAAAGGATTCTCGTTCTTTATATATCTTGTTCTTTGTTCCATGAAAGTCACGCCTCCGGTTACCTTTCCGCTGCGACATTTTAAGGGTGTGACATCAAAACAGTCGAAAATAAGTGCAAAACATAAAATATAAAGTTTGACAAATAAAAGTAATAAAGGTTAAAAAAATTTTAAAAAATAAAAATAAATAAAAAACTATAAAAATTTGTCTTAGTCTATGTAAATAAAATGGATAAAAAGGGTAGGAGCGGTACCCTAAGACTTAAAGGTGGAAATTTGATACGCGTTAGTTAAACACATGGATCTAGTTTGGTAAATATCTAATAGGGGACTTGTCTAGCTGAGTCTATTTAAATATTATAGATGAGTATAATTGGGTATTTGATAGAAAGTGTAATTATATAACAATTACCCACTGGGTCTAGCGGGTCAATTTTATTTTATTTTACTAAAAAGAAATTATTTTTTGAACCCGACCGAAACCAATCTAGACAATGACTCAACGCATCTAAGTCCGGACCCATGTTTTTAGACCCATGAAACTCGAACCCATCAAAATACAAACCCATACCCGTAACCCATTAAAATACAAACCCATACACAAACAAGCCCCTTTATAATCACGCACATAGGGAGCTAAAGTAAGAAAAAAGAACACACCCTAGCGTGTAATGATATTGTTTCTCCAGATCCTATGGCGAAAACGAAAACGGTTGAGCTGAAGTCTTTCACTATTAGTAATAGTGAAATAATTACCGGTATAAAAAATTATTTTTTATTTTTATTTTTATTTATAAGAAAGAATTAATGGTTTTTACGCTAGTGACAATGGGTCGTAAAAAATCGGTCGGTCGTTGATATTGACCGATATTCTAATCGGGCACACCCATTGTGGGTTATGGGGCAAACATCGGTCGACATTGTACAAAAAATAGAATCTGTCGATTTATTGACCGACTTTGGTTTGTGTTTATACCGTTTGGGTTAAAAAAAACTTTTTTTTAAAAAACTTTACCACTTTTACAACCTTATAAATGCTTCGAGTGAAGACAGTTGGGTTTCAATGATTCCTTTTCTTAATTTGTAGTAGGGATGGCAACGGGGCGAGTTTGGGGTGGGGCGGCCATCCCCATCCCCAAACACGATTACCAGAGTTCTCCCCAAACCCGCCCCGATCCCCATCGGGGATCTAATCGGGGCGCCCCGTTGAGGCGTGATGGTCCCCCAAACCCGCCCCGTATTAATCGGGGATCTTATCGGGATGTCCTATTTGGGTGCAATTCTCGAAAAAAGCCGCACCATTTCACATTTATTGTTATTTTTAGACCGTTAGCAATAACGAACCTATTAATAATCAATTACAAACAATCTTTATTAAGTTTTCAATGATAGTATCGTACATAAATAATGATAAATTATATCGTCAAAAATTAAAACTTAAAAATATGATACTAAACCAGTTTGTATAATCACAATTTTGCATTCTTACGTATATAAAAAAACTAACAATATTAAAGTAATATTTTTTTATTACGTAAATACTAACAAAATACTATATAAGTATAGATATATTTGTATATGTGTATATATTAATCGGGTGGGGCGGGGCGGGGCGAGGATTCCCCACTCCCCGCCCCAAACCCGAATAAAATCCCCGTTTAATCCCTAAACCCGCCCCGTAACCCGATTAGCATGCCCCGCCCCGCCCCAATTAGTTCGGGTTTCGGGTTTCCCCGTCGGGTTCGGGTTTTTTTGCCATCCCTAATTTGTAGTTTTATTTTCATTACTGTATCGTAGTTTGTTAATATTTAAGTTATGTAATGTTTTTATTTTTAATGAATTTTAAGTTTTTTGTTTAAAATGTTTGAATTAAAAAAAAAAAAAAAAAAAAAAAAAAAAAAAAAAAAAAGTCGGTCACTTGGTCATCTCTGGTCACGGACAGAGAAAGCTGACGTGACAGCTACCGTGACTAGCCTTATGATTGTTTATTGTCAAGTTAAGCCCCCTAAAGATCGAATAAGCCCTAAAAATTTTTGTTATTATTGTGAATATAGTTTAGTTGGTAATCTTCACTAATTAAGGATATGAGATTCTAATTCCATTGTTTTCTTATTATGGTTTTGAAGTTGGGGATTCTGTGCTTGTGCAACCTGATGACGAGCAGCCCACATACTATGCTCGTGTTACGAGAATTAGCTATGCTCGTCTCCCTGAATACACAGAGGTTGAAGTTAGAAGGTACTATTCTCCAGAGGAAACAGTTGGAGGGAGACGCACGTTTTATGGAGATAGGGAGTTACTGTTGACAAACCGCGTGGATACTCTGAAGGACCCTCATCTGTCAATTATTGACCGACTTTGTGTTCATAGCTTCATGGATTACACCAGACTTGAGACTGTGACCCGACATGATTACTTTTGTCATTTTGAGTACGACACGAAAACGGAACCGGAAACAGTTGAGCTGAAGTCTTTCACTATTAGTGGCCGCCACTGCGAAAGAATTACTGGTATAAAAAATTATTTTTTATTTTTATTTTTATTTATAAGAAAGAATTAATGATTTTGAAACGAAAAAAAGTTTAAATTGGACTGTTTAATGAAAGGTTAAAGATCGAATAAGCCCAAAATATTTTTGTTGTTATTATTGTAGTTGGTAATCTTCACTAATTAAGGATATGAGATTCTAATTCCATTGTTTTCTTATTATGGTTTTGAAGTTGGGAGTTCCGTGCTTGTGCAACCTTATGGCGAGCCCTCATACTTGGCTCGTGTTACGAGAATTAGCCATGCTCGTCTCACTTATAACACAGAGGTTGAAGTTAGAAGGTACTATTCTCCAGAGGAAACAGTTGGAGGGAGACACACGTTTTATGGGAATAAGGAGCTACTCTTGACAAACCGCGTGGATACTCTGAAGGACCCTGATCTGTCAATTATCCACGTGATCTTTGTTCATAGCCTCTTGGATTACACCAGACTTGAGACTGTGGACCGACATGATTACTTTTGTCGTTTTGAGTACGACACTGAACAAGGATGGTTATCGCCAGCCATCGTCTCCCTGTATGTTTTGCACCTTTCTTGACACAAGATTAAAATTTAATATTCCCTCCACTTAATTGTTTCCTGTTTCTCTTTTGAAGGTTTTGCAAATGCCGGATGCCATTTAACCCTGATATGTTTACGCTAAAGTGTCAAGCTTGTAAAGAACGGTATGTAATGTTTCTTTCTTTCTTTCTTTCTTGTTATGTTTACTTTTTCCTACCAAAGTTTGCATTTTTTGTTGCATTGAATAAACGTATAATACCGAGTATGCAATATGTCAATTCTTTCATCTACTTATCTGCAGGTATCACCCTGCTTGCATAAACATGACCCTTGATGAGGCCAAGCCACTAGCTGATAACTTTACATGTTCTGATTGCCTGACACCCGACAACCAAGGTTCTGCATCCGCCGCCTCTGCCACTGTTGATCCTTTGATGGTAAGAGACCACAATTCAGTTTTTTATTAATTGTATATTGTAGCGCAATCTGGATATACTTTATATTTCATCAAGAGCCCCCAAATATCAGAATATTTCTATGAGCTTGCTTAGATTTGGTTTTTTCTTATTCCAATCCATTTAAAAGAAATTTGCACAAACACGACCTTGATCACCACAAACGTCCAAAATACTGTTATACCTGAAATGATGCTTATCCAATGAGTGTTTACTCACTTTTTTATGCTAAAATTTAGTTGATTAACATTTAGCTATATGTTAAAATTCAAGAACATTAAGTTTTAGCATGTGACATTCAAGTATGAATTCAACCTTTTCTTTTTACCCGTTTGAAAATTATCAGGAGTTACTGTATAAAAGTCGGCCAATGCTCACCCGGCCAATGATATTATCTACTAGTAATAAATATGTAGCTGCAATACGTGTAGATGTCTTGAAAACAATTGATGATCATCATTGCATGTTTTTCAGGTGGGACACAAGCCTGCAAGGAGATGATTTCAACGCGTGTGCTTAAATAGGCTTGAACCATGTGTTTTGGGTGTTGTAATAGTTAGTGATGGAATAGTCAGTTACGGGAATTCTTAATTTAAACGGTAATCAAGTTTCTAACTCCTTGGCTGTTAATTTTAGATCTATGTTCCAGATTTGGTGGTTTATTTGTCAGGTTTTATTGACCATGGTATCGACTAAGGTCTTGGTCATGCGGATTTTGTTGACCTACTTTACCCATGTTTGGTTACTTGAAGTTCCTATATATGCACAACACGAAGGTTGTCAAGCTTCCATAATAGAAAAAAGGATACATAACAAACTTTCTATTTTGTTACTTGCTCAAGCTATGGCAAGTGCTACCAAAAAGACGTTGCCCATGATATGTGTTCGACACATACAATATCCTGCTGTTAAAACTGTGTTTGGAGCGCATGCGTCAAACGTGACGCAATCAAAACGGCTTCTAAAAAACAATATATTCTTTTTGCTTACCATAATCTAATATCTCAAACCTGGAGTTGCTAAAGTTTAAAGTTTTAGATAAATAGGAACTATATATGCTTTGTAGCTAATGGCACAAAGAGCCGATACAAATCAAGAGGCAAGTCCACTACATATAACTTTAGCTAGCATTTCAACATATTTAGCAAAAAAGGCATAGATTACCTGTGACCAGATTGACCAAGGTCCTGTTCAAAGTGTTGATATACGTGACTCCATAAAAGGGCACAGAAATGTAGCTGAGATACCAATGATCGCGCTTATTCCTCTGCCTGCTCCAATTATGTACGCTGGTATTCCATCCCATTGCAATGTAGCAGTCATCAAAGTCCCAAACCATCACGAAAACAATACTAATAAACAAACCGTTATTCTTTCAAAAACACAATGTTGACATCGTACTTCTCCAATCTAGGTTGCTAGTACGGCACCTGAGGACTGTAAAAAAGAGTAAAGCAGGTAAAACGACATCTTCAGTATATTTGTCCGGATGTCTGCTACCTTGTACCTGAGAAGTAGAAGGGGCTTGTTCTTGATCATTTAGGATGGTGCTTTTTGGCCTCGTTTTTTTTTGCTACTTTCTGATAGAGCTGGAATCCATTTGTATACATAGTGTAAGTGCCGATAATATGTTCCAGAATGCTAAATTGACAGCCAATTCAATCATTGACACAAAACCGATGATGAATCCAGTGAGTATAGGTGCGATTAGTTTGCTTATTAGATATAGTCTCTGTTAGGAACATTCTTGAATTCATCTTTGTTAAAAACTTTATAGACTGCCCTTCTGATATCACCACAATCCTGTCAAGATATAGAATCTGTTTCACCATATTTGATTAGATAACCGATAGAACATCTAGAAGAACCGCAATGATAAGCGTCAAACCTTGTTGTTTTGTCAACTTGAATTCCTCATCGTCAGACTCTTTACCCATAACCATCTCATCTCCCATCCGAGATGAAATTTTTTTAACTCTTAGTACTCCTACACCTCCACCAAGATCACAAACAATTGTAACTACTCCACCACCAACCAAAACACCAATAGCCACCACACCACCTCCTGCTCCATCACAACCACCCAAATCACTATCACCTCCCAAGTCTCCAAAACTTGAACCCATAGAACTCTTTGCTACACCACCAACTTCACCACATCCATTCTTGGACAACTTGGAGGACTTGCCACCAAGATCAACAAATCCACCACCTTTTCCATCATTTGCTTCAATCGAGCGTATCGCTCATGAACCACCAAGGGCTTCTTTTATGCCCGATGAACCACTTGATTGTGAACCATCTCAACCAAAACCCTTACTCTTTCATCCCATTTATAAGGATATCCATGGGCCACTCTATGGAGACCATCAACATCATGATGTTCAAGATGATCAACCTCCACCACAAGTTCAAACTCAACAACCTCAATCTTTTTTCCCTACCTTTAGGGAAATAGATGAATCCATGTGGATTGACCCTCCAAGCTCACAAGAAATCCGCAACATCAACAATGAAATGAATGGTCTTCTCACCTTCAAAAACATGATAGGTTCCCACATCCAAGAAGCCATACATTTACAAGAAGTCTTGTTCTCCAATGTCAACAACATACCACCACCAAACACCTTTCAAGCCCATGATGTTCAATCAACATATCCACCACCACCAACAAATGACAATCAAGCCTTACCACTTCCACCCGACTTCCCTCGCCATGGTTGTATCATGTGCGAATGAGCCGCTAGAATTAGCGAGAGGACCAAAATAATGGTCCATGAACTTCAAAACGAAATGAGGTTCATCCTAAAACACATCCTTGACCGTCTAAACACTCTCTCCCATCCTCCACCTCAATAGAAGATATTAGGATGGACATTAGGATTTTTTTTTATAATCATTTTAGGATCTTATTTTTCTATTTTTCTAGGATTTTTTCTAAGTTATTTTCTATTTTTGCATTCCTTTTAAAATATCTTCATTATTGTTTCCACTTGTGACTTTTGTCATAAGAATTTTACTAATGTATGATGTTTATTACATTTGTGTGTTGGTTGTGTTATTTACATTGTTTGGATGGTTGGTTTGGACTTTTTATCACTAACATTTGTTTTGTAGCACTCAAAATCTATGCATCTTATACTTAGCACCCCAATTAGGGGGAGTATTAACCAAGGGGAAGCTAATCAAGCTCGGGCTTGCACTACATTCTGCTACGCTTCTCTTCTTTTTTGTTTCGAAAAAAAAGGGGGAGAAAATATTAAACTCAAAACTTACACATTTTATACAATTTAAACATCTAAATTGATTTAAAAGTTGCATAAAATTAGTTTAATCTATATTTTTAAAGACTTGCACTTTATTTATCTCATTGCTTAAAAATAAACTTTATGTTTTGTCCTCAACAAAAAGGGGGAGATTGTTAATACAAATATCGTCTAAAAAACGTTATTTATATTTTACGATCTTTGCTATATTTTGTTAGCGACAATTATAAATTTTATTTTAGCAAAACATAAATATAGTTAAGTCTTTTACATATATAGTCACAAGTCTTTTATAAACACAAATTAAACATCACTTAGGTAATATATACATTTTACAAAGTATACTTTTTATAAACTAGTTTAATCTAAAAATGGAAATGTATTTTTACATCATGGCATGCATCATCTTTGAGATCTTTGGAAGATTTTGAGATCTTTGGAAGATATGTTGTTTAGATCATTACTCAAAGAATCCTTGGAAAGATATAGAAATATTTTGGTTAGATTTGATGAAGATTTTGGAGATTCTTTGTCAGGTCCCCGCAGACCCAATGAAGTACACGGACGGAACCCAACATTTGGTCCCGTCCCATCCGTGGGTTGCTCAGACTGTTTGCCTATAAATAGTAAGCTACACATTGATGTTTGATCATCACTTACAAGCATAAACAACATCATATACTCTTTCATTCATATCTAACTCATTCATATTTCATTTTAGTGAACTTCTTTGTAGCAAGAAGATCAAAGCATTACAAGCTTCAACAAAACGTTGCAAGGCTTGTTAGTTTGTCACTGTGTGAATTGTTGTTGTTCATACATCATTGTTTGTACCAAACAATCATAAATCCTCTGTAGTGATCGGTTATTATTTTAGTCCTCAAAATACATAGTGTGACGGGAGTGGTTGTACCATTGTAAAAGAACTCGACATCTAGCTTTGTGTCGGAAATATTGTAAGCGACGTGTAAAGGTTTTCTCCGCCGGATAAAGGAGCTTGTTGACTAGTGAAGAAAACTCTCAAGTTGGATACTCGGGGAGCGGAGTAGGGCAAGGAAAAAGAGTCCTTGTAGACCGAACCACTATAAACACTCGTTTTGTGGTTTGATCGTTTCTCTCTTGCACTATACTTATTTGTTATTTTGTTTGCATACATTAAGTCATTTCATACAAACATAACAAAGAAAAAGAAATTAAAAGCGGTAAAACTATTCAACCCCTTTCTAGTTTTCCACATAATATTTTTTATTTCGTATTGTAACGTTTAATTTTATTAATGAAGTGTTAGAATGTTTAATGAATGAAATTGTTGAGGTAGAATTTGTAAATTGTAAATTTAAAAAAAGTGGGTCCCAAAATGTGGTGTTATTTGGTGTTATGATTACGGGGTGTTTTTTGGTGTTATGTTATTTGGTTTTGAAATGATGTGGTGCTGACGTGGCGCAAAAAAGGAAATGTTAACATGTTATTGTTCCTTGTTCTCTAACAGTTCATATAAATTCTCTAACTTTTTATCATTTTGAAGTTAATACCATAAAGGATTGACCGGTGATTTCGTACTATTTTATACATAGTTAACTATTGTATATTTCAATTTTTGTGTGCACTCCAAATATATTAGCTACTGAATGTTTAAAAACAGGATAAAAATATCCTCTAATGTTGAGTTTAACATGACTAGTCATGTTGTCTCATATAAGAGAAAGTGGACCCATAAGATGATCGATTTTACATTAAAGTAAGAGACCCACTAATATTTATGTGAAACAACATGACTAAAGTGGTCATACCAAAATTAGCCGTTCGTTAAAGTTCTCAAGTTTTTGTCTTGTTGAAGTTAATAACTAAAGTGGTCATTGCAAACTTTTATATGCCTACAATTTTGACTCATGATTCCATACTATTTTAGACATAGTGATTGTATAAACTTGTACAGTAATAATTTAAGTACCGGTGTTAAAAATAGGGTTTCAAAAACTCATTAGTATATTTGAATAGTAGAATAAATCAATTAGTCAACCAACCGAGTCGTATCGATTTACCAAAAAAAATAACTACCATTTTCAGGTCGAACTCAACCCCGACTCACTGTATTCCTACAAAAGTCTAGTTTTGAACACTACAACGAACTGCACCCCACTCATCGCATCTACCAAAATTGGTTAGAAACATACAGAGAATACGCCACAATGGATGAATTGTTCGCATCCTATACTAAAAATTAACATGTATATTGACGCTACCTAAAATTACGATCAGGACAAATTACTAACCGATAAAGAAGACCAATTTTCTACATACCCCCGAGCCCTCAGAGCACACGGTGTCTTAACGTGAGAGGTGGGTGAAACCTTCACTCGGCTGCGTTAAACCCGCGTTAACCACCCCCCCCCCCCCAGGCTGCGTTAAAGCTTTAACGCAACGTTAAACTTTTTTTTTTTTTTCTTTTCTATTTTTCTTCCAATTTAAATGGGTTTTGGTGGGTATTTTGGTGTGTGTTTGTATAACATGTGTGTGTAAAATGTGCAGGTTTTTTAGTGTTTTACATTTTCAGTCCTTGCGTTTTTTTTTTTTTTTTTTTTTTTTCAAAAGTAAAAAAAAAAAAAATACTAGTTATTGTAAATTTTAGTTTTGTAACTTTAAAGAAAATGTTTTTTTGTATTTTATAAATGGAAAAGAAAAAAAGAAAAAAAAGTTGGGCCCAAAATGTGGTGTTATGGTTGAGTTAAGGTTGAGTTATGATAAGGGGTGTTTTTTTTTAGTTAAATATGAAAAGATTAAAACTGATGTGGCGCTGACGTGACACTGGGTGAAAGTTTAACCGAGGGTCGCTCTCAGAAGCCTTTAAGAAAATATAAACTAGCCATAAAGAATCCGAAAACAAATCATTGCAGAAAGCAGAACTATAAACACAAACGCATTCCATTTATAAATCGATAAAAATGACTAGTAAAGCTGTAAGAAATATGCACAAAACGAATACTTAACACACTCTTGAGACTCAAGCTAGCTCAATATCAAACTCAACCGCTTCTCGCAACCAACAATATATTACATATGCAATTGGTAATTGGCTTTGGTATAAGTAAAACTAAAACCAAATCGAAACGATTGATATAAGTTTGACCATTTTTTCAGGTGATTGAGGTACTATTCATGGAGGATATCCAGGTCCAATTGCATTGTCACTAAATAACCGTATTCCAGTTTGTATCAATTTTCTCTTGTTTGATAGGAGAAGAAAATAACACTGTGAAAAGAACATATGTAATAGTATACGATTACGGAAACAAAAGGTTAGAGCAACTTTTTTGTAGCTAGTTGGATCCCACATTGGTTGGAGAATGAAATTGTGCTTCCTTATATACTTCGGGTGTTTATAATTGTGACAAGTTGAAATAAATGTTATGTTGTTGTCTTTGTGTTTAACACCCGGTTTAGTAAACTGGGTGTCAAACAGCTTAGACGACAAACTAATGTAAATTAACAACTTTTTTCATTTTAAGTAGTCTATCTTTTTGTATATATGATGTTAACTTATGACAAACCCATCTTTTTCTGCATATGGCGTTAGCTCATGATAAAAAAAATATCGGATAAAAAATAAACTGCTTGTAATTGACTTAATTATAGATATAAACGAACTAACACTCATCAAACTTATACACTAGTTTTTTCCTTGCATTTATCTTCGGAATAAATTGTGTTGCTGGTGATATCCAACTCCAAGCATTGACACTAAATCTAATAGCTTCAAAAGAGAAAAAAGTTATTTCAAAATTTGGCGTGGTTCCCTTTTTTATAAAGAAATAAAATAAAAAACCTTTTAGTTCCACATGAATCAAAGAAATGGAATTTTACTAGCTAACATAGGTGTATGTGGTTCGAGTTTTGTGATATTGGATTATTAAAGTTCAGGTGCTCCATTATACTGGTTTTTTCTACTCTAATGTTGGTAGGTTTTCGATCGAAAGCATAATGGACTTAAGCAAATTTCGGGTTGACATCGTCCTCTGTTTTTGCTTGATTAACTAAACATCGGATCCGAAAACAAACCAATTTTCTAAATATCCCGAGCCCTTAGAAGCCTTTAACTCGATCGAAAATGAATTTATAACCTTTTTAAAACTCGATAGAAAATGACATGTAAAGCTGTAAGGAATATACGCAAAACAAATGCTCAAGCTCAATATCAAACTCAACCACTTTTTGCAACCAACAACATATGCAATTAATTTGCTTTAGTGTAACTAAAACTAAAACTAAAACTAAATAAAAATGATACTGTGTAAGTTTGACCAAATGTTCAGGTGATTAAGGTACTAGAAGCCTCTAATTGCATTGTCACTAAATATTCGTATTCGAGTTTGGCATCAATTTTCTCTAGCTCGACTAGACAAGAAGAAAACAATTTGAGCAATCATTAGTTTACGTGTTTGGTTTTAGTAATCAATTCAAAATCGTATACGGCTCGGAATGCGTTTAGTTTTTGATATAGTCATGGCTCATGAGTAAATTTTCGTTTAAAGTCGAGCTGAATATTAAACCCAACCTCTTTTTTGCACCCATTTACATGCAATTAGTGCTTCTGGTATCATATCTCGAGTTATACCAAACAATGGTTGTACCTCTAACATTTCATGATAAATTGCGCCTAACATTTTCAACTCATGATTTTATACTATTTTAGACACTGGGATTGTATGCACTAGTAATATACTGTATTAGCTACGAGTGTTTAGAATCAACAGTTCATAAAAGCTCCAACTTTTTCGCAGGTAGAAGATACCTCAAGGAATTCGTTTGGACCAAAATTTATGTGCCAACGTTTTTTACTCAGTACTTTGTACCATTTTAAACATAGTGATTGTATGCATTTGTAATAGTAACTACCAGTGGTTAAAAACTATGTGATGTTGGTCAACCCAACCTGAGTCGATAAATTTTGTCCAAATTTATCGAGAAAGAGAGAGAGAGAAAAAAAAAAAAACCCTATCCTTTTCAGGTCAACCCAGCCCGAGTAGCCGACTCCTACAAATAACTACATGTTTTGAAATGTCACCGAACCTGCAACCCCCACTCATCTTGCCACACTATAATGGTTAGAGAACCCATAGAGAATGCGTGACAGTGGACGCAAATTGTGTCTATAACTGAACTAAACAATGTATCTTAACACTACCTAAGATAATATGATCAGGACATAGTCCTATATTTTGCTTAGCAGATTCACTTCCACCTTGTCAAAAAGTTTAATCCTGTGATATGGGTTGGGACTCGTGACTGATCTAGACAACATACCGAGACCAAACAACACATAAAAGGTCAGATGTAAATTGATTTACCTGCACGTGACGAACGTCACTTGTATTGATTTCTGTAAGAGAGAATGCAATTAAATCTGGCTAATAAAGAAGAGAGGAGGATACAATGCATCCAATATTCTAAAACTTTCCTCCAAAAGAGGCTGATTGATTTCCTCTTCGGAACAGAAAGAAACACGTCTGTCTTTTTTTACTTTTTTTTTTTCATTCATATGACCAAAGTGACTGTACATCTCGGGTGGGGTATAGCCCACCAACAGGTCTTGTGGTTGATGCACTTCCTTTGCCTTCCAATGAAACTGGATAAACAGCCCTGTCTCTCCTGTTGGATAAAATGGCAAAATCAGAATTAACACACCCCAAAGAGCATGGTATAATGCACTTGCAATAATACCACGTATACATTACAAACATACCGATAATAGTAAGTTAGTACGGAGTAACATATTTTAAAGGTTAGGCTATTAAGTTTTTGCTTTCCTAATCGATAAAATACGAGATAATGAATTTTGTTTCTTCTGCGGCCATATACAATTGTAAGTGGCCATGAAATGAGGGTATGCATGTAATAATAGATTGATTCCTAGAAAAGCTACGTCCAGATAACTTATATCCAAAACATTGTACACGTAATATCAGAGTATCTATATTGGTGTTAACCTTGAATCACTTTTAACTAATGCTTTCCTATGACGCTACTTCAACTTTCTCATCTAGAGCTCTCAAAAGACAAGTAACCTTCTATTGCTCTGTTCGGTAACTATTGTGTTCATTTCCTTAAAAAAAAGGTATCTTGACTTTGGTGGTTTTGGAAAGTGGTTTCAATGCCTATTAAAAAGTGTTACAAATACGTTAGCAATTTCTGTAAAAATGACGCTTATGCAGGCCAGATGCAGGTTTGAGAAATCACCCCCATGAACGGTTTTTCAATACTTGTACCCGCCTCATACAATCCATGATGAGATGAATACCCACAAAAACCGCTCTCTTAAATGAATTAACTCTTACCAGTCAAAGTATCATTAATATGATTCCTTAGAAAAAGAATTATCAATAATTGCAGGAAACGGTCAAGAATTTGATTAGATATCAAAAAATTTGATTTTGTTCAGGCCAGCTAGTCGAATAACACCTGCACGGTGGCCTTGTAAAAGAGTGGTGGAGTGAGCTATCAAAAAACTATGGGAAGGAAGGTTGGCCAAACCAAAAAAAAAAAAGTGAACTGGAGCACTCCTGCATGATGGCCGTTCGTGAAACGAATAAAATACTTTTTCATTATATAAACATTATAATACAAAGCATACTGCTATATAAATCCATTGTGAGACCCTCCTTATAATCAGGAAGTACACAAGCACTTGTAAACAAAATAAAAATTTAACATCTCTTAAGCTTAACTAAACCTCGACTTCAATCAAGAAATGATGACTTGGTACAAGCCTATTTAAGTTAAGCATCTCTAGACATGTGTATTTGAGTTGCACATGCACTCCTCCCACCTCTCTTAATACTTGACTTCAACTTTAAAGCAATTTTAAGGGTGGGACTGGTACCATACCAACTACTTTATCAGTCCCCATCAATTGCACACTGTCCTATCAGTATAACAGTACTAAGCATGGCTAGATATGCTAACGTGTCAGGTGTTCCGTGAATACGCTTACAACATCAAAACTTTTAGTTGCGATTCGTGTACTTGCAAAAATTATATTTATCTAATCGTTCCCATGCACCATAAATTTCATACTTGTGCTTCTGTTTTTCATTGAATGACCAGTAGCAAATTAAATCACTGATTCAGTGTAACAGGTTCAGAATTGAGAATGTATAGCTGCTCTATTAAAGAAAAATATTGTAGTAGTACTTTTGGCTGTTCACCCATTTTCCATTGAATTTATTCCTTATAGAGCAAAGGAGATCTGGGGTTTTGTGGTTTTTTATAAATCTGTACTTTTAACTCAGCATGCTCTTACACCTACAGAACCGAGTTCAAAATTTAATTAAGCTCAGTCATTCCATTGATAAAAAGTCACTTTATTAACAACAGTAGTGTTAAAGAATCTGATGCAGTGGGTACGAATCCTGAATGCCAACCACTTTTTTGATGGTTTTAAATTCTAAATTCGGTGTGCTGGTTCACAGTTATGGACTTGGTTCACCTCTTGGTGGTGATGGCACTCGGGTGGTAGTCTTAAACAGCAGTGGTGGGTAGTGGGGCTTAAAGTGATGGTTGTGGAAATAAGAGAGGATATGTCAGTTTAATAAGAGCTCGAAAAAAGAAAAATCTGGCGAACAAAAATTTAATTACTAAAATTTAATGCCTACAAGTTTCAAATAGTAAATTTCCCATGAGAATTGTCTACATCCGATCAATAACATATATATTCGACTGTAATCAGAAGGTGCTGGCAGCCTGGTGCTAGACTGCAAGTTCTACTTTGACATGAGAAACGTGAGTTTGTCAGATTAACAATTAACTATATAGGTCAAGGGAGTAAAAAAAATCAAGTTCTAATACACGTAACATTAATCACATGGGCGTCGGAACTCGGAACGCACATTCTAAGGTAACTTATCAAGAAGCGCCCACTCTCTAATGTCTAAAAAGCAACACACACGTAATTCATAAAATATGCTAAAGAAAACTTCCTAGTTTATCCAAAAAAACTTGCATAACTGATGGCATAATAAAACACTTACTTGGCCCAAAAATTTCCTTGAGACAGCTGAAATGGATGGTTAGCTGCAGATCCATTGAGATTTCCATAAACCAATTCATTCTGACTAGCATGCTCCTGCTGGTTCAGTGGTAACTGCTTCTCGCTTCCAGACATTGGCCCATATAAAGTTCTTGGCATCCATGGATCATCTTCAGTAGCATGCACATAACGGCTATACGTTCTCCCATTATGGCTAGGTTCCTGAGAAGACTGTGTGTTAAAAGGGACTTGGTCATCTTTCTTGAACAGGGAAGCCATAGTTTTTTGCTGTTGCGGTTGCGTTACTCCTTCCTTGTTTAACCCATTCAGCTCTGGAGGTAAAAGCCAGCTTGAGGGGTCACCTGCTAAACCAAGACTATCCCACATCTGCCATCCTTTATCACTTGTCTTACCTTGATCTTCCACTGGTAAACTGTTCATTTCATGAGCTCTGGGTAGAAATCGAGACATAGGTGACTCAATTGGTGATGGCCTACTCACTTCAGAAGACTCACACATACGCTTTACAGGATGTGGCTTTTGATACCCTATAGTGGGTGCAAACCCAAGGTCAGACTGAAAATTATCAAGGGACTCTGAAACAGGCCCAATTAACGCTATAGGATCAGGGACATAACACGGATCTTCGAAAATGTCCGATTCTTCAGGTAAAAATCTATCAGGAGCTTCTCCAACTCGAGGAAATATGGAATTGGATGACAACTGAAGACCCGTACTAATAACAGGATCTCCATACCTTAAGTTTGGTAAAGTTTTAGGTAATTCAAAAGTAATAGGATTATCGAATCCTTGAGTTGCTGTATAACCAGACGAAACAGGACTCTGAACCTCCTTCTGTGAGTTTTCTTTTGGCCTACTTATGACATTTGAACTAGATGATGGAGGAACAGTCGATGTTCGTGTAAATAATTGTTGCCATGATTTTTTGGGAGCTGGAGGTTGAGATTCAACCTGTACCTGCAGAGTAAATACAAACTCAAAAAGGAATACGGGTACACATAACCTCCATGCGGAGCACAACTTAATGCTCTGTTCTCGAGTCTAAATTTTAAAAAATGGAAGGGGATGGGATGGGAAGGGCAAAGTAAGGGATGATATTGTGAAGAAAGTGGTTACTACAATTTGTGTTCTTGAGTTTTATTTTGAAGCAGCAAGGAAAGGATAGAAAAGCTAACAAAATTACCAATATACCCTCAAAACTATATACATTATTTAATTTATACCATTAACAAATTTACAGTAACCTAGCTACATCTTTGATATATGTCAATCTCAAAATATTATGAAACGTTCACCAACCGCTCTACTATTAATTATACAGTGGATTTAGAATAATACTTCACACTTCTCGAGATATATTTACTAATATTTCACCCACTACAGTTTGTTATACACTGGTATTCCCACAACACAAGATATTAAAGCCAAACCATTGATTTGTTTATTTAGATACAACAGGCTATCGTTTAGATTTGTTTATTTAGGTACAACAACAGGCTATCGTTGCACAGCATAAAGCAGTACATAAACACAAACCAAACAGTATGAAAAAAAGGATATAATTGTAATTTAACAAAACCCATGATGTTAGTGACCCACTTTCCTTCCTAATCCCCCCAATTTTGGAAGGAACAAATCTACACAAAAAAAACTCATAACTTCCCTCCCTCACCCCTTCCCGTCCCTATCTATCCATCTCAAAAAAAAAAAAAAAAACTCAAGAACACCAATTTTTGTAATTTCCTCTCCCATCCCTTACCTTTCCATCTAAAAAAAAAAAAAAAAAAAAAAAAACAAAAAATCCCTTACCTTTCCATCTTAAAAAAAAAAAAAAAACTCGAGAACGGAATGTAAGAGTTTGTTACTATATCAGATTTGTTATGCTCACAACACAAAAGGGTTTATACGAACAACGGTTACCAAAAAAGAAGATTGGTAACGAACCCTTCACCAAATACGTATTTGCGTTTTAATATAATATACCATATGACGATTGAACTTATATTATGCAAACTAAACAGGATTAAAATTCAGTAGAAACTTACAGGGCGATTGATGTTCTTATCATCTGTAGAAGCAATCGATTTCCCAGGTGTATGCTCGGACTGAGAAAGATCTCTCCTATTAGCAGTATTTTGTACATGATCCAAAGTAGCACCGGATTTATGTTCTCTTGTGTTATTAGTATTAGCATTTGCGCCCTTCCCAAAAAACCCGCCTCCAGTAAAGGCTCTCGAAGATGATAAGAAGCTACCCCTCATTCTATCCAGATATCTAGTGCCGACACTTCCAATGTTATTATTGTGTGTAGGAACATGTTTCAGACTTTCATTGCCAACTTTATGGTGCCTAGTTCTTTCGACTTCCTTAACTGCTCTTTTTTCGAGTTCATCCACATCAGAGTTGCTTTTACTCGATCCCCTGTCTTTTTCTTTCTTTCTTTCTTGGCGTTTCTTTTCAGTTTCTTTTTTGTTGTTTTTTTCCCGTGGAGATGCCTTACCTCGATCCTTTTCAGCCTCTGTTATTTCATCTCTCAGCTTCCTACGTTCTTCAACCAGCCGAGCAACCTCTTCTCTCTGTTTTCTTTCTTCTTCCTCTAACTGTTCCTTCTCTAACCTAGCTTGTCTTTTCTCTTCAGCTTTTCTTCGAGCTTTTTCACTTTTACTTTCGTTACAATTAACTCCATTCTCACCCTTTTTAGCCAGACCTCTGATCTCTGCATCCGTTGCAGAGTCGTCATGAGATGAACTAACTCTAAACACCTTTCTCCAAAGCCACATAATACCATAAAAAACGGTTGCTAAACACTTGCAAATAAAAACAACAAAACGGGAATACGATTTCTCAACAAAACAATCGTCATCACTACCGCCAGGAAAAGTTCCACCAACCCAATTACCACCATTCTCCAGCCAATCCTGACCGCATATCCAGCCATTATCAGACCAAACTTTCCCATTCAACATTTTCCCACCTTTCCCAACCAAATCCTTCAAAATCCCTGAATTCGACAACCCACCCAACCCAGGAGGTATAGGCAAGTCCAAAACCGGTCTTTTCGATATATGACCACAATAACTACACATAAACTTCCCGCCACCTGGATTCTGATCACGATACGCAGTCAAACAATTCCTACACCTTCTCGTCGCAGTCTTCCTAAGCTTCTGCAACTCAATCGCCTCAAACCTCTTCCTCACGCTAATTCTAGCATTTCTCCTTACACGCCACGTCGACAACTGTGGCATCAATATCTCATACCAAAACAACGTAACCAACAACACAAACACACAGGCAAGCCTTGTTGAGGTAATTTCAAAACGAAATGCAGGAGGCAAAAACTGCGACAACAACCATAGTGCAATTAACGGAATCACTAACCATGGTAACATCGTAGCAATCCGCCGTGACCATTTCTGAATCACACACAGTATACACATTATCCCTCACACACAACACCTTAATCTCCCCTTATCTTCAACCACAATCCTATTTCCCCAAATTTACTCAACAACAATACCTCTTCCAAACCCTAACAACATACTTTTCGCAGTTTAACCTAATCATTCATCAAATCAACACATTCATATATTAGAATTCGATCGACATCCATTATACTATTAGGGTTTATTTAGCTTCAAACTAACTACCACAAAATAACCTAGTGGTAAGATCTCCTCTTAAGAGGTCTAGGGTTCAAACCTCACTACGTACAAATTTAAGGGTAGCCCAGCGGGTCGGAAACGGTCACGAGGATACCTCAATTAGGCCGTGTGCATCTGATTCAAAGACTCACCGTCCAGGGTAACCCGAACAGGGAAAAACTCGAAATCCCCAAAATCAACCCCTAAAATACATAACCTAATATTTCATCATACAACACATCCAATTCGAAAAATATCCGTTAAATTACGGTTTTCGTAGCTTCAAATCTTAACAGCACCCTCTCACAATTAAACCTCATTTTCATCCTATTTATACATTCAATTCAGCAATTTGGTTACGTTAGCCCTTACTTCTGAACTTAATATAATATGCATTCAATTGAGCAAATATTGGTTAAACTAAGGTTTACGTACCTTCAAAACCTAAACCCCCAAATTCAACCCATCTTCTCAAACTAACCTAAGGGAGTGTTTGTTTCGGCTTATATAGCGGGCTTATGGCTTATGTGGTTTTTGGCTTCTGTTTCATAAGCTCACTTTTTGTGGCTTATTTTATAACTTGTGAGATTATATAAACTTATCATGACCACATGATAAGCTTATATAAGCCAGAAAATCTCAAAATAAGCCACAAAAAGTTAGCTTATGAAACATAAGCCGAAAACAAAATAAGCCATACGCCGGCTATACAAGCCAAAACAAATCCCCCCTAACCTAATAATCCTCAAATTTAACCCTAATTTCCAGAACTAACAAACATTTCATAAAATTAACGCGACAATCACATTCAATCAAACAAAACAACGCTTAAACCAATTAAATTAGGGTTTATACATCTTCATAACCTAAATCCCCAAATTTAACCCTAATTTGCAACATTTTATCAAATTAACACCATAATCAATCGTAATCACATTCAATCAAACAAAATTAGGGTTTAGGCAGTTAAGAAACCTAACTAACAAATAACAACCTGTAAATTAATAAATGAATAAAACGTCGTCGTTTAATCAAACGGATAATGAGAGGGTTTAAGTTTGTGTACCGGAGGTTGATGAAATTTGACGGTGGATGAAACGTCGTCGTTTTCGTGTTTTGTGTTTGTTTGTTATTTCAGTTCTGAAATTTGAAGATGAGTTTTTATTTTTATTTTTTTTACTTTTTATAAAATAAATAGTTGGAGGATGGAAATGTTGTTTGACTTGGAGTCTGACTTTCTTTATATTATTTTTTTTTAAACATTCAGTCGGGATACGACATCTGGAAAACCTCACTGAATAATAGTGAAAGCCTTGCACGTACCCTAGACAAGGAGATGTTGACCATGGGCCCGTTACAAATATTGAGAAGAAAAAACCCCAAGGCTTGCCATCCCTAAAGATCGAACTCAAGACCTAGGATAAAACCGGGAATGCCTCTGACCAGCTGGGCTGATCAGACTTTTCTTTCTACTCCAATCTCGGCATCATTTATTGTTTATAGTACAGTTTTTTATCAGATTTTGTTATGTACTTTATGTCAGTTTAATACTTTTAACTTGTTAAACTTTATATTTTTTGTTCAACGCTTTCTGTTTTATAATTTTATAATATAAACAAATTTATAAAAATAAAAAAAAATAATAAAAAAAAAAATAAAAAAAAAATAAAAAAAAAATAATGTAAGTGTATCAATTGTATTTTTTTCATCAGTTTTACCTTCGAATAATTAATTTATAAATTTTATAAAGTTTGTGATGATAATCTAAAGTGAGGGTAAATTATCGATTACATTCTATTATATTATAACAACCAAACATGATTACGAATCACTCCATTAGTTCATTTATTTCATTAAGGCATTCTTTCCATTTAGTTTTTACTTCAATTTCTTGTACCAAACATGTACGTTTATAAAATGAGTAAATTGTGAAAAGTATTCTTCCATGTTGTTTATTTTGATAGTGTGATCGTTCGTATCGAAAAGTATTTGGCAAATATTTTCACCATAATGTCAAATGTTTAGCTAAAGTCATACTTTTCTAGGATTTTTAGGGTTGATTTATTCAAAATGTGGCCCGCAAGTTTTGTGAAAGTCACACATTTATGGATGTTGATAAGTTTTAGCATGGACAAAATGGTCATTAGAAAATTAAGCCGACAAGGGATTCGATGTGGTAAACATTTTACCAACCATATGGATGACATTTGCCAACAATATCGGCTTGCAGTTTACTCATAGGGGGCGTTTGGTTCAAGATATATAAATTGTGCCATTTAAAATTCTAAGCAAATGAAAATGCTTCCCATGTGGAAGGAATTTAAAATGGTTCACTTTTAGCTCTCTATTCATACAATTAAAATTCTCGGGCCCACATCTTTATTGTGAACCAAATACATATATTGGAGGGATTTTAATTTCAAACCCTCTCAAATTCCCCCAATTTGCCCCAACCAAATGCAGCGATAAAGAAAAGTTAGACTATATATAATCTATAGAGCTACTCAATAGTAGTTGTTCATTTATGGATATATATTCATGTTTAGATTGAGTCTTTAGATGGAAACTTCAAGAGGTAATATGTCTTTTAATTTGCTGATATGAGCTTATTATAAGTACAAGAAAAAATCATGGTGTTGACTTGATAGTATTCATAGAGAGGATAGTTTGTCTGCCATGATTTGTAGCTTGTCACGTTTTATGTAGCGAATAATTTTGTATTTTCTTTGCAACTTAATGTATTAGTGTGACTTTTTTCGTAACTTTAATGTATTAAATTGCCTTTTTTCCGTCACTTTGATGTACGATTTTTCGTTACTTTGGTGTACTATAATACACCAAGTTGACGAAAAAATGCACATTAATACATAAAATTGCAAAAAAATTTATTCAATATATAAAAATAAAAAAACGTGGCAAGTTATATACATTTACAAATGATTTTCCCAAATTATTACAATTATATAGCTCTTTTGGCTACGCACACAAGCAAAATATATAAGTACTTTTTCCAGGGGAATAAGATATATCATAAACAAAACTAGCAAGTAGTTAGAAGATACAAAGTTATAAAAAGCAAAGTATAAGACACCAAATGTAAGAAGAAATAACCTATGATAAAGAAGTTCGAAACACGAAAACAACCCAAAACAAGCCTAAAAACTCTTGAAGAAACGACACCCTCTAAACCAAATATTTCGACAAAACCACTTCCAAAGGAGCATTGTACGGATCGATATACCCTGGACATTAACAAATAGGGCATTGATTTTGTTGAACGAGCCATTCCATTATATATGCACCAGCGGTGATAGAGATGTTTAATTTGCATGGAAGCACACTTAAGGTATCGTTTATTTTGGAATTCAGTTAGACATATCGTGCAAGCATCACCTTCCTCTAATTGAGAGCAATCCATTAGCTGTAAACTATCCTCTATAATCTCTTTCTTGATCCATGTCAGGCCAACTACTTGTCTTCTATCGATAATCGGAACAAAAATAGGGTTTTGATCCCGATAGGGAGACAAATACGGATACCTCATATCAGCCGAATGAGGAAAGGGAAGTACCCTTGGCAACCCATTGTGATGTCGATAAACAGAAAGGTCAGTATAATTAACCATAATAGCTTGGAACATACCACGTATATGGATATTGGAGATAATAGTAGTATCGAAGCCATTCGGCAAGTTTCTCAGGATCATTCTCATAGTATGGGTCATCAATAACAATATCAAAAAAAGAATAAGCACGAACTTTTATATAATAAAACAAAACCCCTAGTGGGGACTTTTTCATTTCAAAAAAATCAAATCATACCATATTAAGTAATAATTAAATTATTATTATTATTATTTTCTTAAATATTAAATAAGAAAAGCCTAAATACTTCTAAATTTATCCATATTTTATAAAAAAAACAAATGTGATTTGTAATCATTCAAAAAAACTTACAAAAATATATATGTGTCAAAAACTAAAAAAAGTAAAACTTAAAAACGGTGGAGCAAGTTTTTCAAAGATTTGAGCTGAAACTTAAAATTCAGTATCATTCCCACTAAAAATCCTGAAGTCCCAACATTCCCAAATTCCTCCTCCATCAATCAAACTCGATCTCTTATCATTCATCAACGCATAATCATTGACACAAAAACATCTCCTCCAAATATAATTAATATTAAAACCCACTACATTCGTAAATAACCCTAATTCAATGCCTCAATCAAAGTATAGTGGTTCTGAAGGTTCTGTTATAATAATTAAAACCCAAAATTAAAAATAATAATTTATTTAAAAGATTAGAACAAACCCCGCACATGCGCGGAACGAAC
Source organism: Artemisia tridentata subsp. tridentata (assembly GCA_021014915.2). Classification (NCBI taxonomy): domain Eukaryota; kingdom Viridiplantae; phylum Streptophyta; class Magnoliopsida; order Asterales; family Asteraceae; genus Artemisia; species Artemisia tridentata. Next base: position 40,884,555 of record CP139502.1, read on the forward strand.
AGGAAAGTTACCGAGGTAAAGAAGTATTTGATCAATACCTTTATGTTTGGTGAGGAGCAAGAATATGTATAACAACATTAAATACGTGAGATTTATATACTAGGAAAGTGTACATATAAATTTAGGAAACCACATCTTCAACGGAGTAATATTTACTCTTATTCAATATTTAGTAAGATTATATATATTTAACGAAAAACTTCAAAACTATCGGCAAGTATTAATTGTTTTTCAATGTTTATATTTTGGTTTAGACTAGACGAGTACTCATGCATAGCAACGGCATTTTATAGCGGCAGATAGTTTTTAGTGATAAAAAAAATTTATAGGTTATAAACGAAAAATAATAAAAGTTTGAAGATTTGGGGATTAAACATAATGTTTTGAAACCCGGTTCGAACCGTTTTGGTTGAAAAACGGGTAGAAATAAACCGGGTCAACCCGACGGGTTGAGTCGAAAAAACGGGTCAAATTAAACCGGGTCAACCCGTCGGGTTTGAAGCATCCCTGGTCAACCCGGTTTTCGATGTGTATTAATAGTTTTCATTTTGAAACATATTTGTATTAATAGTTGAAATTGCTCATAATTAATTATTTAAATATTTCCTTTTTAATTTTTTTCACATTTCATTTTCTTGACTTTTCACTTTTACAATTTTTTTATAGATAATATAGATGTATGTGCGTTAATCTAGTTTGCGGTGTAAAATAATGTTTATATTTTGGTTTAGATGTATGTGTGTTAATCTAGTTTGTAGTGTAAAATGGTTCTCACTTTGTGTTATAAAAAGATAGTGTTTACATTGATATTTATGTTTGTCTCTAAATAAGTGTATTACTTTTATTTTTCAATAGTAATTATTACTTGTTTTCTTACTTTATCATTATAATCAGGGAATTCATTTGCACACATTGAGATTTGATTGGGACATTCCAATGGATGTATTAGATACTTGTACAATATTGATATTCTGCTTAAACTGTTTGTACATTTTGAATATGCAAATAATAAGTTGGAGCATGCAAATCGTCTCTCTATAATCAAACATTCATTAATTACTCATTCCTAATTTCTATATTCAGTATGAGGTAAAAATATTTTTTTTATTAATCAAAACTAACATTAATTACACATATTATAATTTGTCTATTTTTGTTTATGGACACATTTTTTGGAACAGAAGGAGTAACTGTTAGTCAATCCCAACGACCATTTAATTAAACAATCGTCGATTATATACAGGTTTACGTATATTCGAAAACCTAAATCCCCAAAATTTAACTAACTTGATTTCTAAATTTAACCTAATTTTTTGTCAAATTAACACCCTAATTAATAAGGAATTATTTGGTATATTTTTAAAGGGTTATTTAAGGCCAAAATTGTATTTATATGATCAAATATTGCCCTAAATCGGGGTTTTTTTTTTCTTTTTGCATTTTAGGTACTTGGGACGAAAAATCTGGAAATCGGCTTTTTTAGGGCGTATTTGGACAAAAAAGTGAAGAAAACGACGAAGTCGCAAAATTCTTTTAGATATGGAAGTCTGACGGCGTCACAGATTACAAAGTGACGCCGTCACTTGTTGCTGACGATGGATTTCTAATGGAAAATTGACAAGAGACGCCTCATTTAAATTCTAAAGACCCATAACCTAACGACGTCAGGTATAATTTGAAGATGGGAGTCACGTACAAAGCTAACAAGAGACGACCCAGAAGATTTAACAAAGGACGGCGTCAGACATAATGTGATGGCGTCAGTGATCAAGAGAGACGCCGTCACAACAGTGACTTGGAGAATACGAAACCCTAATTGGAGGCGAGCTGACGGCTTCACACTTTGCAAGTGACGCCGTCACAGTTGTAAATCTATATATACTTTCGCATGTTTTCATTAATTCGTGTAACACTTTGGAGAGGCAAACCATAGATGATTTTTACTACTTTTGTAAGGCTTTTACAGCCTTTGAACTTCATGTTTCAATAGAGATAAGTTATTCCTTTGATCATTCGATATGTCTATGTATTGTTTGATTATATGTTTATCTTCTCTTTACTTTAACATGCTAGCTTAAGTTTATAAGTGTTTGCTTAGATCTAATGAAACCTAGTTATTGATAATTGATTTGTCGTCTCTTGTTTAATTGATTGCCTCGCGTTAGGATAAGAAAACTGGCTAAGTTCTTGTATGTATTAGCTTGAACATCTTATAAAATGCAACCATAGAGTGCACTATTGGTTTTCCTCGTTGTATTTATTGCGTGAATTGCGGCTTGTAGATCTTAGAAAACTTAATAGACTTTAAGGGTTTTAGGGGAGACTAATTTTCATAGAGTTGGGGACTTCGGCACCTCCCCACGACCAATATTAAGGAATACAACGCTTCAATTAAAACAAGGACGTGACAATTCGACAAATCAATTAGTAGGAGATAACTAGGGAGTAAAGATGTCTAAGTAAACACTGTTTTTCCTATCATAAGAGTTACCACAAATTTATTTTTCTTGTTTATTTAGTTTAATTTTAGTTTTATTATTAGTTTTGGGTTAGTTGATTAGCAACTAATTTCCCCCACTCTTCCAAAACCCGAGATTTTTACATGCTTTCATAAAATATAAAAATACAAAAAGAATCATCCATCACCTCTAGACCTATCTCGACATACACTTCGACCTTTCCACAACTATTGCGAGACTATTCCCCTAGAGAACGATCAATCCTCCGGACTTACCTATACTACACTACAACGGTTAGGTACACTGTCTAGAGGATTCTAAAACTTCCTTGCGAGGGTTACAATAATCACACATCAGTAATCAATCAGAATAAACATTTAATTCAAACAACTATTGGTTAAAACAGTTAAATTTGAGTTTATAGATCTTCAAAACCTATTTCTCCAAATCTTAGCCCTAATTTCTCAAATTAACCAACATTTTCACAAATTAACACCATAATCAATCGCATATCAGATCCAATCAAACAAAACAATAGTTAAATCGGTTAAATTAGGGTTAGGCAGTTAAAAACCTAACTAACAAATAACAAACAATAACAAACAATAATAACCAATTAAAAAACCATAAATAAAAAAATAAATAAATAAAATGTCGTCGTTTAATGAGACGAATAATGTGAGGTTTAAGTTTGTTTACCGGAGGTGATTTTGGGTAGTGGATAAAACGTCTTCGTTTTGATGTTTTGTGTTTTTTTCTTATTTTAGTTGTGACGGTGATATAGAAGATGAGTCTCTTTTTTTTTATAAAATTTGGAGGATGAAAATGATGTTTGACTTGTTTTATATAGAAGTGTTGTGAAAATGGGTTTTATAGACACTATTGTTTTGTGCTCCTCCGTCTCAAAATAATTGTTTATCGACAAAAAACACAGTTTAAGAAAAGCATCATGACTACAGCTTTTTTATTCTTATTTTTTTGCATAATGCCATTTTTTTCATCAAGTAATTAATTTATAACTTTTATGAAGTTTGTAATAATAACCTCAAGTGAAGTGCACAATTATTTTGCGACAACTCGAAATGGAAACCTGGATAATAAATTTTGGACGGCGGAGAGAGTATCGATTTTGGTTAGGTATAAGCCTAATAAGTGTCGTGAGGGTGCCAGTTTAGATGACTAAATGTGAGAGTTTTTGAGAGTGTGAATGGAAAACATCACTACGAAGACGTGAAAAATAATCATGTTTGTTTACGAGTATATTGAATGTAATGATTCATTACATTAAATCACTCACTACATAACAAAGAACACTTTTAATGGGTGTTGTTAGGGTAACCCTCTAATGCTTAGTGGCACCCCCCCCCCAAGCTACTTTTATCCACCCTATGAATTAAAAAAGACAATTTTTACCGTTTTCTGTTCTATATTTTCTGTTTGTTAATACTTTTGACTTGTCTTACCGTTTTCTTATTCATTACAACTTGAAACCAAACAATACAAAAAAGTTCGATCATTAAATGCTAAATTATCAATTACATTCCATTATATAACAACAACCAAGCATGAATTAATTGTAATGAATCACTCCATTATTTCATTTATTTCATTACAACATTCATTCCATTATGTTGTTATTTCATTCTGTCATACCAAACATACATGTTTACTAAATTAGTCAATTGTGAAAAGTATTCTTCCAGTTTGTTCATTTTGTTAGTAATTATTCGTATAAAAAAAAATTGGCAAATGTTATCACTACTATTTTAAATGTTTAGCTAACGTCATACTTTTCAGGAACTTTTAGGGATGATTTATAACGTGGCCCGCAAATATAAAGTTTGATTATATTTTCAATCAATGTTAGAACACAATGTAAGGGTAAAATTGACATTTCAAATTGGATATTTAATTATTATATATTTTAACATTTTAAATATTTACAAAATAATGATTTGAATATATATGTAATATTCAAATCTTTAGAAGGATATTTACGTAATTATTAGTTTTGCTTGGATATATATGCAATTATTATTTTTTGTAGGGATATATATGCAATTATTGTCTTAGTTATGAGTGTGGTAGTGAGTTCTACTTGCAAGTTATATTCGAGATATGGAATCTGGTCAGAAAGTGTGAAGAACCTTTTACGAAAGCATCAAACTCAACTCAGATTATCTAAAGTCAAATTGTGGACTTAATATATAGATAAGTTTGTGAAATTTATCGATAATGGGCCGGTCAATGACCTATGGAAAGCATTAATGATGTATAAAATTAAAACCTCGAGCCTATACATAGATAGAAGCGAAACATGTGAACCAAGAGTTCCACTCTCATAATAAGGGGATTGGGAGTGGTGGGCGGTTTGGCCAAAAGGCTCCTCAACCCGCCGGTATGAACACTCCTTTGCCCATCGGCTTGGTTGAACGGTTTGGCTACCGGGTTTTTAACCCGTTGTTGAAGCCGTTGGAAGGGGCAAAATTGCAAAAAAAAATTGACCGTTGCATGTTGAATTTGTACATTTATTTCTTTTGAAATTGTCAAAATGGAGCGTTGGGCATTGATTTCTTGGCCGGATTTCTTGGCTTAAAAAGATCTTGGCTGTGATGTTTGGCTGTGATGTTTGGTTGATCTTGGTTGTGATTTCTTTTGATATTTGGCTGTGATCTTGATCTTGATCTTGATATTGATCTTGATATTTGGCTGTGATCTTGATATTTGGCTATGATCTTGATATTTGACTGTGATGTTTGGCTGTGATCTTGATCTTGATATTGTTTGGCTGTTAAAAAGATCTTGGCCGGATATTGAAAATTTGGCCGGATTTTTATTTTTTTTATTAATTAGAGGCTGTGATGATATTTTTGTTATTGATCCAAATTGTGAAATTGGAACATGATTTAGAGATGATCTTGCATCTTGGCGGTGCAAATAAATTCAGAGGATGGTAAAATATTGTAACCTTTTGAATATTTGCAGCCATGGCTGATTTATCCGCATGTTCCCATCGTCTAAACAGATCTGAGCCTCATTTTTTTTTTCCTAAAACTTATTTTTATAAAATGTTTTAGTTATAAAATGTTTTAGTTAAAAATTGTGTAGTTTAATAGTTTAGGGGGGAAAAATGAAAAATTTGGGAGGGCTGGAAAATCATGGGCGCAAGTGAAATTGGTTGGGAGGGCTGGAGGATTGAGCTGAGTTGGCATAATTTTATTGGCTAAATTTGGGAGGGTTGAAATATTCAGAATCATCACTCCTTATCCCATACTAACACCATGCTTTGACGAGAATTATGCTTTCTTTATACAAATGGTTCCTCCCAATGATCTGATCAACCTACAAAAGGTCATAAAATTGTATTTAAAAAAGTTACGTTACAAATATTATGGAATGTAATCTAAGTAACTTAGTAACAAACTTATGTGTTCAAGAAAACACAAGGTACAAAGCCCCCATTCTAGTTGAATGAGATGACCACCTGAATGTTCTCAACGATGCATTAAATACGCTCCACCTGCCACCCGGAAATATATTTCAAGAAGAACAATGAAACAAATAAGAATATGAATCATTAAGTTTATGGACAAAAAATATGCACCGACGTAAGTCCATTTTTGGTTATGTTAAATCCTTTTTGATAAAGATGTATATAGTTCTTTAGTCTTTCAAGATGTTGTATCATACAACCAACCAAAACACCCTTTAACGGATTTTTTAAGTCAAACAATAAGTCGTGTAACAATCAAAAAGTAAAAAAATGCATTTTCATTTTGTTTAAAACATCATAAACCAGATGTTTGACCCGAAAAGTCTAACGCTCTGTTCTTGAGTTTTTTTTTTAAAGGAATGGAAGGGGATGACGAGGGAAATAAAAAATATGGGTGTTCTTAAGTTTTTTTAAGAAGGAAGAGGAGGGGAGGGGAAGGTGGGAGGGAGGGAAGGTATGTGATTTCTTGTGTATTTCTGTTCCGCCCAATTTTGGGAGGATTAGGAGGGAAAGGAGTTATTAAGATATTGGACTTGTATAAAATTACAAATATATCCTTATCTCTTTCATCTTCTCATTCTCGAAAAAAGCATAAGCATTAACGTCCTACAGCATATGGCTAAAAAGAATGAGAAAGCCAAAAAGTTTTACTATTGACTGTAAAAGGATTGAGATTCGTACAGTGCTGATAGTTTGTTCTTCTGAAAGACAAAGTCCTCTAGTTTCAGACATGTGATGATGACCCTGCCACCAATGGAAGATTGAATATGAAAACAATAAGACGATTAAAATATATTATTCTATCAACAAGGCAATTGCCTTTAGGCTCCAAGGCTTCATTTAGTGCTTGTCTCTCAACCAACAGCAATGGAACTTGTTGCTCGATTTTCATATTTAATCCTTCATAAAAATCTTGAATTTCAAGATAAAGGGGTTGACATTCATGAGTATCTATTATTGTAGACGTATAAATTAAAATTTCAGAAACTTACCAAGTGATTCATGTAGGTCATTGGCTTTTGAGGATATATTGGTAATTTGGGTAACTGTCTTTTCTTTCCTTCCAACATAAAATAAAAACTCAAGAACATAAATATTAATAACCACTTTCTTCACAGTACCATTCCTTACTTTACCCTTCCCATTCCATCCCCTTCCTTTCTTTAAAAAATTGACTTGAGAACAGAGCGTAAGATTTGAGATTAACATACAGTGAAAAAGGTTACCTTGACATCAACAAATTTGACATCTCTAATCACAAACATTCCTGATCTATTCTTCTCTTTGCTCTTAATCATTTTGCTCTCGAGTAAGGATGCAAGTTCTTTGATTTGGTCACTATTAACTACACCAGGCACGATCACATCGATATCCCCTTCAGGCAGATACATTTTCAGTAGCGTTGAGCCATACACGAATACCTTTAAACAAGAAGATATTGTGTTCCGAGCATGACAAATTCCAATCTACGTGGAGTTTATGCTTATCAATTGCTAGACACTTTTTATCCACCTCTTATTGAATTTGAAATATACCCTACTATTGCTGACCAGTTTGGTTTCTTTCATGAAAATTTAACTACCAAGTTTAAAAATTTAACCATTTTCGTTGAACCACCAAAACAAAAACAACTTCATCTTCTCCCAACTCACACTCTATCTACTCACATGTTTGTCCTTCTTATGCATATTGCTTGATGCAGTCTTTGTGACTGTCTTCAGCAGTTACCGAAATAGTCTTACAAATCGAAAAATCTAGCTTAGTATCATAAATGTGTCATTCTTTTCGTCTTTAAACTTGTATGTTTTTCTTTCATCATAATGAAATCAATCACTTTTTATTTATTTATTTGTTTATTTATTTTATTCTCAATTGTTATTTGTATTAAGCTTGGTGGTTGGTTCCAAATTTAGATTCTAAACAAATTTCGAAACTATAAATAGACCATTAAAGTCTTAATTTACATGTAAATTGCTTTAACAAACCATAAGTAAAATTTTCCCCCATAGACGTAATAACAATTATAGATATTTAGTCTCACCTGCTGAGTGGGTATACATGCCCAAACCTTTTTCTCGTAGACATAATGACAAGCATGGGTATGCTTTCACGTATATGCTTAAAATTTTATGTTATGTAACTACAATTGTTTATGTTATATGCCACGAAGTCTGAAAATCATACACTAGTACAAAACTGGGCTTTCGTCACACAAAAAATGTGTGACGGTATGCATATAGTCACACACGTTTTTTTTGGTGTGTGTGACAAAAATTCGCGCCACCATAGGTAGCATATGGTCACATTGTTTAGTTTGTGGCCGTTTTCATTGAAAAAGAGTGACCAAAACCCGAATATGTGTGACAAATTAGGCACAAGTTTTGTTGTATTTATCAGTATGTGTGACTATTTCCCATCCTGTGGCCAGATGAATATATAATAAATGTGACGTTTGTGATGATTTAGTCACACAACGTGTGTTGTTTTTTTCGAGTTAGTCACATACAATTTAAAAAACAGTGGCCAAAAGTGTTAATAAGTGTGACCATATGCTGTTTAAAGTGAAGAAATGTGTATTTTGTGTGACTATTGATCATCCAATGGCCACATGAATGTTATGTTTGTATGGCCTTTGTCACACAAAGCATGTTTGTTTTGGGTATTTAGTCACATACAATTAAGCAAAAAGTGGCCAAAAGTGTTAATAAGTGTGACCGTATGCTGTTTAAAGTGAAGAAATGTGTATTTTGTGTGACTATTGATCATCCAATTGCCACATGAATTTTTTGTGTGTGTGGCCTTTTGTAATATTTAGTCACACAAAGCATGTTTGTTTTGGGTATTTAGTCACATACAATTAAGCATAAAGTGGCCAAAAGTGTTAATAAGTGTGACCATATGCTGTTTAAGTGAAGAAATATGTATTTTGTGTGACTATTGATCATCCAATTGCCACATGAATTTTTTGTGTGTGTGGCCTTTTGTAATATTTAGTCACACAACGAATTAAACAAACAGTGACCAAAAGTGTTTATAAGTGTGACTATATACATCTTTTAGTCACATTTAAGAAATCAATATATATCAAAACAAATTCAAATATATATCAAAACAAATTCAAATACAATAATATCTAACAGCAGTACTAATTATATGAACCAACAGTACTAACTTATAACTAACAGTTGTAACTAATACACTAACAGTATTAAAAATGATCCATCTGCTCATACTATATTATCTAACAGCAACATTAACGTCGACTTTGGATTTGATCAGCAACTTCACAGTTTGCATGGCACTAACTTGAACTGCGTAATGAAGTGGAGTAGCGCCATCCTATCATGAGGATATATAGTAATTCTGTAAACCGACACAAAGAATAATAATAATAATAATGTGGATATTGACATAAAAGTGTCGTACCAGATCTTGAACATGTGGTCTTGCACCTTTTCTTAAAAGATGATTGATAACTGCCTCCTTTTTACCTATAACTGCTCTGTGGAGAGCCGTCTGGCCATCCTGCACCAAGTTTGCTCACTACTTCAGTTGCGTGGTGGAAATTTCAACCCATATATTAAATTATGAAGCAATCTGTGTTATTTTTTATTGCTAACGGGTCAAGCAAGTAAAATTATAATTAGCCTAAAAGGAAATGGGACAAACATTTAAAGTCGCCCCCTCAAGTGTTTACAACATACTGAAGTGTTTTATTAACCTACCCCGTTAGACACACCATATAAATGATACTGTTACTCATTTGAACGAAATTGATACTGCTACAGGTATGTAGAAGAAAGTACTTACACAAAGATTACGAGGAAAAAGCACAAATACATAGATAAGTGCAGCAAGTCGCGAATAAGCTCCAAATAGAATGTGTACACAACTTTTCTTTCCCACTGTCCTTCCATAAGCATGTCCTTCCATTAGCAGGGGAGTTTGCATATTGATTCTGCAAGTGATTTTAAATTCCACACATCATTATAATTACGTAAGCATTTAAAGACACCCAAATGAACACATATGCTTTCCTGTAGAGAGATTAAAATATACTAACCTTCTAGATAAGGTTGGTGACGGCCCTTTTTGGCAGATCAACTTCCTCGTTCAGGCTCACACATGTCTCTTTGTCCGTCACCTCACCACAGCTTTCACACTTCAGCTGCAAAGTAGACATGAAGACAAGATACAGTACGTAAGTAAACCTTACAAAAGATCACTTGAAATAATAAGGAACTCTTGGAAGTAGTTTGTTTATAATTATATATATTAATTGCACCGAAGAAAATGACAGAGACAGCATTAGAAGTTTAACTAAAGATAACATAGCCATCATTTTTCTTTGAGATAACGTATAAAACACATAGAAAATACTGAAGACATCTTAAAAAAATAAGAAGTAGAACAAAGAGCTTCAAATACAAAGAGCAGTTTTCTGACCATAGGTAAATTACTGAAAGTTTATATGTAATAAAGGAGCACCAAGTGCCTAATAAAGGAGCACCAAGTGCCTAATAATAAAAACGAGAATCGACTATAGTCCATGTATTACATATCAATCTAATAATTGAAAGCTTGACATACAGAAAACGCACATTATTCCCTTTATACTGAATCAAACCGTCCACATAGTTAGTTTAAACTGAAACTACATTATAAACAAACTTCACAATTCAGTTATAACTACGCAAAGTGCACCAATTACAACTAACAAATGGTTCGAAATGACATTTCCACTTGTGATTCAATTAGAAACATGAGCATATTAACACCTGATTTTAACTATAAATGAATATGCTAAACTATTGACCTTTGAACATAAGTAAACTGAGTGAAATATAAATACGATAACAAAAAAAAAAATAGCAAATGAGGTATCAAAACTTCACGAACATGTAGCAACATATATTACCATAACCATCGAACAACACACGATTAATTTCCAAATTATACCATTACCATAACCTAGTACGAGATACTAATATCCGTGTAGCATCTAACAAATCCTGCAACTGGACTGCACTTTTAAGTTTTGTCTGCAAGAAAAGCAGTCCAGCAAAAAGATAAGCCATCAATATTAACTAGTAGTTTTCATACAAATAAATAATAAGAGTTAGGATATAAAACACACCTCAGCTCTCGGTCTTCCCCCATTGTACTTTAGCATTAAGTTCAACAATTTTTCCTCAGTGACCTTCAACTTTACCCTTTGCTTTGGAGTTCTATCACCACTGTTAAACGAAACATTAGTTGTTAACAAAATAACAGCAGAAATGCTTAGAGAGTATGTTAAACATATTTAGGGATGTATTATCTTACTGTCGAATAATAGCAATGACACAGTGTAACTCCTCAAACTGTCCAAATGAGCCAATGATCCCACTTCCCTGACGTGTTGTTACACCCCGTGCCCGCTTAGACAGAAAATTAAAACTTTACACGCGGAAACGCTTGACTTTTTCAGATATCCTGTTACTCTTTTGACCATTTATAAAAATTCATAAACATTCTGACCTTGAAACTATTTTTAAATGAAACTAGACTCAATTACCTTCAAAACGACGGGTGGCGCGACCTGTAACGACTTACGGTTTAAAAGATATGATTTTTTAAAAATCGCCAAAAACTGAAAACACTGCCCAACCGCCGGTTGGGGTCCAAATTCTGGTCTGAACCGCCGGTTGAGATCCCAACCACCGCGGTTCAGACCTGTTGTTCGCCCGGATCAGTTTTCAAGTCCCGCGATTGAAAACCCGACCTCCCGAACTCGGTATTTCACCAAACCTTCCAGATTTACTTAGTATATCATTAAGCTCATTTTCATACAAAAACATTTACCGTTTGACTCCCCGAAATAGTACCTTACAAATTAGACGGGTTATGCATTAAACCCCTTTTGACCCATTTTCACTACATACAACCCATACGACTTCCGTATTACATCAAACTTGGCCAAATTCATTAACTTAACATAACAAACATATTTCATAGACACTTGACCCGTTTACTACCCAAAATAGGTACATTTACACTTAATCCAAACGCCCCTTTATACTTTGACTATAAACACTTCAACATACCAAATTGATGGTCCACACGAGTTATGGATCCAAGTAGCCTTGTTACTTGTTAGACGACTTGTATAAACCAAATCGATCTAAGTAAGAAACTCTAACACCTTGCTTATTGTTAATGCGGAACCTTAACAACAAACAATGAAGAACACAATAATAACTAACTTCGTATATTGATTTGTTTAATCTTTTGTGATTACAATCTTTGTCATCATCTCTAAACTAATGACTAAGGTTCCTTTTATACACTAAGAAAACCCTAGATACAAAACTTGCTGAAGGATATATGTATCTTCTCTAAAGATAATTACATATCCTTTCCTAACTTATATCTAACAAACTTTCCTAACTTTCATGACCAGACTTAACAACTAAAGTCAAACAGACTTAACTTACTCTACCAGACTTAATAATAAACAACCAGACTTAACTATTACAAGAACTAATTGATAGAACTACCAGACTTAATTACGTAGCCCACCAGACTTAATTCTGTTCTTCCATTAAGTCTTCTCTTGTCTTGTGATAATTCCCAAACAATCCTCCCCTAACTTGATCTTCATGCTTCATAAACTTCAAGTTTCTTCTGAATAATCTTCTGAGGATTTTAATCTTGAACTCTTGGAATTATCTCTAACACTTCAAAACTTCAAATCTGATCTTTATGCAGCAACTTATCTTGAATAATCTTTTCACCATCTGATATGCAATCCATCTGATCTTCACAGCAACCATGACTACTTGTACATCAATACTTTTAAGTTTCATACTTGGTATGTGCTTAAACACATACTTTTATTTGACCAAAACCGGACCCAAAACGACCAAAAACTAACCATAAATGCCAAAGATATTGTGTTTTTGTGTTTGTTTCGATGCAGGTACGGATATCATGAAAAAGGGACAAAATCAAGCAAAATCCGAGAAAATGAGCACGAGACGTGGAAAAGAGATTTATAGAGCCGAAGCCGGAGAAAAATTCGTCAAAGATAATATTTTTGAAGAATGACCCTTGGATTATTTTTACTTGGCAAAAATTACCCTTGGATTAACTTTGAAGAATGGCTGATATGGTCCTTGAGGTTTCATGAATTACACTTTTGGTCCTTGGCTAAACTAAATTTATCCTAACTCTAAAAACCCTCAACCGGATCTAAAACTTAAACAAGCCCACCTTATCCTAAACCCAAAGCATACTACCCACGAAAACCCAACCCACTTAATTCATTAAACCCCACCGGCCCAACCATACTACATAAGCCCGCATCCCATCTAAACTTAAAACCGACCCATCCTTATAACTAAACACCGGAACTTAGCTTTGGTCAAAATCCCCATTGTTTAGTCAAAATCTCTAAAAGCTAATTCCCCACTTCATCTTCTTCACCCCTAAAATAACGCCCTAATCCGCCCTCTAACCCCCTCCTCTCCACCTCACCACAACCAGACAAACACCACATGACCTTGTCTTTGGTCCCCCCCACTCCACATCATCGATCCGAGGCACCAAAAGGAATTAACGATCAAGATTAAAAAGAAGTGATCCAAGGGCCATTAAAGAAGCACAAAGAGCACAAGGGAACACACACACACAACTAGCACACCTCGGCTAGGGTTTTTATTTCTTTTAGTATAAATAGTCGCTAGCAGCCGCTCTTTTCTTTTTTTTTCCTAGGTTTTATTTTAGCTTTTTTTCGGTATGTTTTTCTTTTTTTTAGTTGTAATTTATTTTCAGAATTAGGTTTATTTTAGCTAGTTTTTTTTAAGGTAATTTTTACTTTTAATTCGGTTGTAATTTTTACTTTTTATTTTAATTTAAGTCGAGTTTTTATTATTTTACTGCTTAATTTGTTGAAGTTTGTTATCTTTTAAGTCGAGTTTTTATTTTAATTTGTTAAAGTTTGTTATCTTGTTGCTTTCTTGTTGTACTGCTTCAAACTTGTGGTTATTGTTTGTGTTTGTGGTTAGTTTGGTGAATCGGTTTAAGTTATTGCTTATTGTTTGTGTTTGTGTTTCAGTAAGCGAAAGCAAAAAAAAAAAAAAAAAAAAAAATAGTTTTAAGTGTAGCTTTAGTTTGAGTTGAATTTAGATTTGGGTTAATGTTTAATGTTTGTGTTTGTTTGGGTTAAGTCTTGCTAGTTGTTATTAAGGTTTTAAGGTTTGTGTTTGTGTTGGCTTTAGTTATTGTTTCTGTTTGTGTTTCAGTAAGTGAAAAAGAAAAAAAATAGTGTAAGTGTTGCTTTAGTTGAGATTTGATTTGGATCGGTTATTGTTTATTTGTTGTGCTAGGATTTGGATCAGTTCTTGTTTATTGAGTTTGTTATAGTAAGGCTGTTTTGACTTTTAAAGTCAAACGGGTCAATAGGGTAGCACTAGTCGTATTTTTTCTTTTAGTAACTGCTTATTGAGTGTGTTTGAGTTTTAATGTTTGTGTTTTGTTTTAATGTTTATGTGTTTTAGCAGTTTTTATCTTGTTTTATTTTTAATGTTGGTGTTTTTGTTGGTGTTTGTGTTTGATTGTTAGTTGTTTCTGATTGTTAGTTGTTTGTTTCAAAAGATAATCAAGAAAAAAAAAAAAATATATATATATATATATATATATATATATATATATATATATATATATATATATATATATATTGCAAAAACAGTTGTTAAGTTTAAAAAGTTTTCTTTTAGTATTGTTTGTTTAAAAAGTTTAAAAATCTTGTTTAAAATAAATTCTTGTTTTTCTTAGCTTAAAAATAGTTTAAAGTATTCCCTAAAAAATTTTTTTTTCAGATTTTATCTTTTTCATTTAATATTTTTTATCAATTATTTTCTTTTAAATAGTTTTTAATTTATAAAAAATCATTTAAAAATCAAAAAATTATTTTTCTTTTTTCCAAAATTTTCTTTTTATATTTAAGTCGTAGGAAAATTATTTTGATATACGTAGGATTAGTTTCTCAAATATTTTACGTTTTTATTCGTTCGTAGTTTATCGTTTACGTTATTGAATTTTCGTTTTTAATAGATTTTAGTAACCAATCAACTCTCGTCTTTTCAAGCATTTTAATACCGAACCGAAAACGATATTCTCAATTTCACGCCTCGCAGGGAGAACGACCCGGGTATACGCTTGCCCGGTTATTACAATTGGTTATTTTTGCGTTAATGATTTCAAGTTGACTTTTCTTCGTGAGAGGTTTGACGTGTGATTCTTTGACCCGAAGATAACCGACATCATTTTGGCGCCGCTGCCGGGGAGGTGTGTTGCGACAATATCGTCACGGTTTGACGATTAGTGACTTGAAGAACCTTCCTCGTGAAGTTTCGTATATATCTTGTGAATATTTTTTATCAAAAAATCAAAAAAAAATTGAAAAACCTTGAAAACCCAAAAATATTTTCTTCTCCAAATTATTTTTCCTTTTTCTTTTGTGATTTTCAATGTTTCAAAATTTTAAAAAAACCCAAAAATAATCTTCGTCTCCTCTTATATGTTTAATTCTTATCTCTTTATCCTCTCATACCGTTTAATTCTTATCTTCTTATCCTCTTAACCGTTTAATTCTATCTCGTTATCCCTCTATCCGTTTAATTCTTCTTCTCTATGTCTTCATCTTACCATTATGGTTGTCAATGGTGTGGAGGTCCTCCAAATGGCGGGAATTGTCCCGGTTGTAGCATGGTGGAATCGGGAAACGGGTTTGTCTATGACCAAAATCCTTATTCCTACCATGAAACAACCGACTTTTTCAACCAGCCACCACACCATGAGATGGAAACATATTCTTGTGAATATTGTGGAGGTAGTCCTCACCCGGGTTTTGATTGTCAAACAGGGAACATGTTTGTCTATGAGCAAGTTCCATGTAATCAAAACTTCGGGTATGACCATTATCCATATGATTCACTGAATCAGTCACAACAAACTTATTGTTGTGAGTACTGTGGAGGTCCTCACTATAGCTCTGATTGTCAAACAAGGAACCCGCTTGTCTATGAGCATGTCCCTTGTGACAATTATGACTATTTTTATCATGACCAACCTCCACAGTACCAAATGATTCAACCACAACCTCAGCCAATTCCTCAAGAACTTCTCATTGATCTTCTAGATTTAATTAAAGATCTTAAGGATTTGACTAATAAACCTCCCCAAGAAGATCCTCATGAAAAATCTATTGCAGAATTACTAGCCAGAGAACGAGGAGCGCAAAGGCGTTCCATATTTCTCAAGGCTGCCCTTCTCGATGACGATGATGAGGACACTATTCAAATTGGGGAGTTTTACAAAAATTCATCAGCTGCAATACCTGTTCAGAAAAATCAGGAAAACAAGAGTATTGCAGAGTTGCTAGCAGAAGAGCAAATGGAACGTATAAAAGCTGTTTATGCTAGCAACAATGATGAGAAAGACAACGAGGAGGGTGCTATTCCTTTAAATGATACCATTTCTCCCTCCTCATCTCCTATCCCCGTTGAGGATAGTGACTTTTTCTCGGTTAACTCTTCGAGTGGCAATCCCACTCCGACTTCTGAACCAATCATTTCTGACTCTTCCCTTTCTCTCACACCGGTGGAGGGAAATGATATCTCTATGGAAGAGGTCGATGTTTTTCTTACCCTTGATGATTCAATTTCACCGGAAATTGATAATACCTATCTTGATCCGGGGGGAGATGCTCCGTTATCAGAAAAGGAGATATCTGATAAACCGTCACTTTCCCTTCCCCCGGAAGAAGTTAAAGAAGTTATTTTTGAAGAAAAGCCGTCAGATCCTCCAGAGCTCGAGCTCGAGGATGCTTTGCCCGAATATGAGAAATTTATGTTTGATACGGCCGAGGAGAGTAGTGGCAATCCCACTTCTCGTCCTGATTTTTCTCTTCCGGCTTTTGAAGCCTTCTTCTTTGATATTGATCATTCGGAGGAGACGAGTAGTGGCAGTACCACTTCTCATGCTTATATCTCTCCTCCCGAATATGATTCATTTCGTTTTGAATTGAATGATCTTTATCACGAGGAGTTCTCCGATGAACTCTCTCTTTTGATATCTCCTCCGGAATACGATCATTTCTATTTTGATCTTGAGGAAGATATTAGTCTGGGGGGAGGTATACCTTCTCATGAAGTTTTCATCCCAACCCTCCCGCCCAAGAGTTTTTAGAAAAGATTAGACCATTTTAATTGAGGATTTATTTAGCTTTTTTTTAAGGTATTCGTATTTTTTAAGTATTGTAATTTATTTTTAATCTTAATTTTAATTCAGTTTTAGTTGAAGTTTAAATTTACTGCTTTATCTTATGTATTGCTTATTTTTTCTGCTTATGAGTTTTTTATTTTTATTCTGCTTATATTGCTTCATTTGATGTTTGATCACTTTTATTTACTGCTATTTGTTTTTTCTGCTCGTATTGCTTATGTGATGTTAGTGTTAGTCTAATTAGTTAGTAGCCTTAATTAGTGTTAGTTGTTTGCGTTATTGGTTGTTTAGTGTTGTTGGTTGTTTGCATTATTGGTTGTTTGTGTTATTTGTGTTTACTACTGTAATGGTGTAATTTTGCTATTAGTGTTTTTGTTAAGGTTGTGATTTTGCTAAGTTTTAGATTTTGGGTTTAAAAGATACTCGGGTTGACTCAAAGTGTAGCTGATAAAGTTTCCTTATTCCTTTGCTAACTTGAGTAGTTTGTAGTCAGATGTATTTATGTATGCTCTTTGAATCTGCTTATTTATTTTGAAAGTTTGTCAAATCAAAAAAAGGTATTTCTAGTTTTTATTAGTTTCTAGCTTTTATTAGTTACTGATAGTATTAGCATCTGCTGTTGATCTTTTTATTTTGGATTTGGTAGTTAAGTATGTTTGTTGAATTAGTTGTTTTTATTAGCCTAATTGATATGCGTAGCGAGTAGCTTATTAGTGTTTGCTAAGTGATATGAATTTGTGATTTAAGTGTGGATAAATAAAAAAAGGGATTGTGATTAATAATTAGTCAAATTGTTTAGATTTGTGATTTTATTATTTGAAGGGCAAAAGCCGGAAAATAATCAAATTACACATCTAGTAATTATTTTCTTTTTAAAGGATTATTTGCAAAATAAACCAACGTTGTGAGGAAATAATCTTGTTTAAGGAAAATAATTCGTCATCAAACCTTATTCCACACTTAATGAACTTGTCACGTCACTTAGCAAACGTATTTCCCATATATATCTTTTAAGTCATTTTTAGAATTACCTAGTTGCCTCTATTACTTAGTAAATTTGTTAGTTTACTATTAGTACAATTAGTTTTAGATTATTTATTTGCTACTAGTTTTTAGATTAGATTGCTTTTAGGATTATTTGTGCTTTACGTACTTGTTTTATATGCTTTATTATTGTGTTTTTTTTTAGTTTATGTTTGCTATCGTAGTTATAAAATCCAAAATTCTCACTTTTATTCACATTCACTACACGAATCACGTTCCGGGAACACAAATTCCATTTGATCTTCGTCGGGACAACGAACCTGGGCTTTGCATATTTCCGGTGCAATTCTCCTCCTTGTACTATATAATAAATTAAAAAATTATTTTTCTTTTTTCCAAAATTTTCTTTTTATATTTAAGTCGTAGGAAAATTATTTTGATATACGTAGGATTAGTTTCTCAAATATTTTACGTTTTTATTCGTTCGTAGTTTATCGTTTACGTTATTGAATTTTCGTTTTTAATAGATTTTAGTAACCAATCAACTCTCGTCTTTTCAAGCATTTTAATACCGAACCGAAAACGATATTCTCAATTTCACGCCTCGCAGGGAGAACGACCCGGGTATACGCTTGCCCGGTTATTACAATTGGTTATTTTTGCGTTAATTATTTCAAGTTGACTTTTCTTCGTGAGAGGTTTGACGTGTGATTCTTTGACCCGAAGATAACCGACATCAAATTGGCGCCGCTGCCGGGGAGGTGTGTTGCGACAATATCGTCACGGTTTGACGATTAGTGACTTGAAGAACCTTCCTCGTGAAGTTTCGTATATATCTTGTGAATATTTTTTATCAAAAAATCAAAAAAAAATTGAAAAACCTTGAAAACCCAAAAATATTTTCTTCTCCAAATTATTTTTCCTTTTTCTTTTGTGATTTTCAATGTTTCAAAATTTTAAAAAAACCCAAAAATAATCTTCGTCTCCTCTTATATGTTTAATTCTTATCTCTTTATCCTCTCATACCGTTTAATTCTTATCTTCTTATCCTCTTAACCGTTTAATTCTATCTCGTTATCCCTCTATCCGTTTAATTCTTCTTCTCTATGTCTTCATCTTACCATTATGGTTGTCAATGGTGTGGAGGTCCTCCAAATGGCGGGAATTGTCCCGGTTGTAGCATGGTGGAATCGGGAAACGGGTTTGTCTATGACCAAAATCCTTATTCCTACCATGAAACAACCGACTTTTTCAACCAGCCACCACACCATGAGATGGAAACATATTCTTGTGAATATTGTGGAGGTAGTCCTCACCCGGGTTTTGATTGTCAAACAGGGAACATGTTTGTCTATGAGCAAGTTCCATGTAATCAAAACTTCGGGTATGACCATTATCCATATGATTCACTGAATCAGTCACAACAAACTTATTGTTGTGAGTACTGTGGAGGTCCTCACTATAGCTCTGATTGTCAAACAAGGAACCCGCTTGTCTATGAGCATGTCCCTTGTGACAATTATGACTATTTTTATCATGACCAACCTCCACAGTACCAAATGATTCAACCACAACCTCAGCCAATTCCTCAAGAACTTCTCATTGATCTTCTAGATTTAATTAAAGATCTTAAGGATTTGACTAATAAACCTCTCCAAGAAGATCCTCATGAAAAATCTATTGCAGAATTACTAGCCAGAGAACGAGGAGCGCAAAGGCGTTCCATATTTCTCAAGGCTGCCCTTCTCGATGACGATGATGAGGACACTATTCAAATTGGGGAGTTTTACAAAAATTCATCAGCTGCAATACCTGTTCAGAAAAATCAGGAAAACAAGAGTATTGCAGAGTTGCTAGCAGAAGAGCAAATGGAACGTATAAAAGCTGTTTATGCTAGCAACAATGATGAGAAAGACAACGAGGAGGGTGCTATTCCTTTAAATGATACCATTTCTCCCTCCTCATCTCCTATCCCCGTTGAGGATAGTGACTTTTTCTCGGTTAACTCTTCGAGTGGCAATCCCACTCCGACTTCTGAACCAATCATTTCCGACTCTTCCCTTTCTCTCACACCGGTGGAGGGAAATGATATCTCTATGGAAGAGGTCGATGTTTTTCTTACCCTTGATGATTCAATTTCACCGGAAATTGATAATACCTATCTTGATCCGGGGGGAGATGCTCCGTTATCAGAAAAGGAGATATCTGATAAACCGTCACTTTCCCTTCCCCCGGAAGAAGTTAAAGAAGTTATTTTTGAAGAAAAGCCGTCAGATCCTCCAGAGCTCGAGCTCGAGGATGCTTTGCCCGAATATGAGAAATTTATGTTTGATACGGCCGAGGAGAGTAGTGGCAATCCCACTTCTCGTCCTGATTTTTCTCTTCCGGCTTTTGAAGCCTTCTTCTTTGATATTGATCATTCGGAGGAGACGAGTAGTGGCAGTACCACTTCTCATGCTTATATCTCTCCTCCCGAATATGATTCATTTCGTTTTGAATTGAATGATCTTTATCACGAGGAGTTCTCCGATGAACTCTCTCTTTTGATATCTCCTCCGGAATACGATCATTTCTATTTTGATCTTGAGGAAGATATTAGTCTGGGGGGAGGTATACCTTCTCATGAAGTTTTCATCCCAACCCTCCCGCCCAAGACTTATGACAAAACTTCTTTTGATGATGAAGAGCTTATTATGATAATCATCCAAATCTTTATGCTCTTCATCACATATGCTATGACTTCTCCCATCCTTCACTCCTTCGGGAGTGAGGATACCATCTTTGACCCCGGTATTACCATTTCTGGTTCTTTTTTTCTAAAAATACCGTGGGTATCTCATCGGAGTGGAACTTTCGTATGCTTCAATGTTTATCCAAACATCTTGAACGAAAGTCCGATGGAGATTTCTTTTTCCACATGCTCCCCCATGGACAATTAAATTCGGGGCGAGTCTAAGCTTTCCGACTCGATACCAAAACAAGCGCTTCGTGGGAGGCACCCCATGCTTATCCATCTATTTTCTAATAAAGTGACGTGAGGAGGGTTTCCTCTTCCAGTTGTTGTGTTTCGTGGTTTTCTGTGCTGTGTTCAGGATTGCCCGATGATGAAGACTCTCGTGCTCATGGTTCTGCATTCTCTCCACTCGAGTTTCATCATTCGTTGCTCATCCGATATCCTTAATCTTATCATTTTACGTTCATCTTTGGCATAATTAATAAACGGCCTTAGATTTATGTAGGAGAACCCTTACCTTTAAGACATTGAGGACAATGTCTCGTTTTAGTCTGGGGGGGTAATCTTTCGATTTGATTTTTGCCTTGCATTTTTGCCGTTTTCTCATGCAACCCCGTTTTTCCTCAAAATTTGAAAAAAATCCAAAAAAATGAGAAAAATTTAAAAATTTTTTGCAAAAATATAATAAATTTTGACATTTTTGTTGACTTTCCGCTGGTGAGAGTAGGAATAAAATTCTGACTTGACCGGGCGTGTTGAGCCCTAGCTTGTCCCCTTAACCATTTATAATCTATAAGCTCGTGCTAGTCTTTTACACAAGGAGCTAGAAAATGCGAATTCTTTTTAAGAATTTGCAAGTTCCCGTATTTGACTTTATATATGCATGGCTTGATTATAAGGCTAAGCATTCGCGGATCTTATTATTTAAGATTTTAAATTTGCGAAGAACGAGAAATGATAGAGTTGTTTATAAGTGAGATTGCTAAACGTGGAGTAGTTGGATCTCTTTAAAGCTCATCGAAGTTATTTGTGGCTTTTTGTTCCCATAAGCTTGTTTCACTCAAAAATAGTAATCTAGGAATAATTAAAGGTATTTTGGTTTTGGCGATAATTAATTTTTATTTCTTCCTTAGAGAATTCTTGCTTATGAAAGTTGGGTACACATCAAGGTACTGTCAGTGTTACGGTGTAATAGACTATTCCATCTTGCCGGCTCACAACCGATGTTGGGATTGTTATAAAAGCCGTAGGACTTGGGGTTTGGCAAATAATTAATTAATATGATAATGTATAATAATAATCCAAAGCCATAAAAAGTTTTCTACATCTTGCCGGTTCGCAGCCGATGTTGTAGACTTCTAATAAAGGCAGAGGAAAAATTCCAAGGTCATAATAGACTATCACATCTTGCCGGTTCGCAGCCGATGTTGTGATTGTTATAAAGGGCCAAGGACTAAATACATTAATGTGCTTAATGATGAAAAAAAAAAAAAAAAATGCCAAACTTCGACTCCGGGGGTGTCCTAATAAAGGCTTCCGTCTCTGGACTCGTAGATGAGTTGTTTCGGTCGCAAATAAAAGGGATATCCTCAAAATCGTGTTAAATCAGAGACCTTGATGTGGACCTCATTTTTGTATGCAACGGTTTTCGAGGGAAGGTTTGGAAACTACTTAGCGTCTAAACTAAGGTATCTTTATCAGAATAAAAATTATCGAAACGAGAATTTGAAGAAATTCATTTCTCACCAAAAATAAAATAAATAGAGGAAAATAGGAATTTGGGAACGAAGAGTCCACAATTAGCTTATATGAGTAGTGTCGGCAATCTAACTTGTAAATAACAATGATTTCGTTTTTAAGCTTAGTTTGGGGACTCGTAAAAAATCAGGAACGACGAATTTTATCCATATGGTCACTTCTTTATGAGTCGTGTTTCCTGCTCGAAGACCCTAAAAGTTATCGTGAGATAATGATTGTCAACAAAGCCGTCACATGAAAATGAGAAAAATACAAAAATATAATAAAAAGGAAAATCGGGGAGTTTTTAGAACTTAAGATTTCTTAATCTCTTTTGAAAATTTTGCTACTTCTCAAAGTTAGTAAAAAAAGATTGGAAATTTTTGGTTTTAAAAACGTGTTTTTATAACATTGCGTGAGGACACGTCAATATCTTAGTCTGGGGGAATTTTGGTATGTGCTTAAACACATACTTTTATTTGACCAAAACCGGACCCAAAACGACCAAAAACTAACCATAAATGCCAAAGATATTGTGTTTTTGTGTTTGTTTCGATGCAGGTACGGATATCATGAAAAAGGGACAAAATCAAGCAAAATCCGAGAAAATGAGCACGAGACGTGGAAAAGAGATTTATAGAGCCGAAGCCGGAGAAAAATTCGTCAAAGATAATATTTTTGAAGAATGACCCTTGGATTATTTTTACTTGGCAAAAATTACCCTTGGATTAACTTTGAAGAATGGCTGATATGGTCCTTGAGGTTTCATGAATTACACTTTTGGTCCTTGGCTAAACTAAATTTATCCTAACTCTAAAAACCCTCAACCGGATCTAAAACTTAAACAAGCCCACCTTATCCTAAACCCAAAGCATACTACCCACGAAAACCCAACCCACTTAATTCATTAAACCCCACCGGCCCAACCATACTACATAAGCCCGCATCCCATCTAAACTTAAAACCGACCCATCCTTATAACTAAACACCGGAACTTAGCTTTGGTCAAAATCCCCATTGTTTAGTCAAAATCTCTAAAAGCTAATTCCCCACTTCATCTTCTTCACCCCTAAAATAACGCCCTAATCCGCCCTCTAACCCCCTCCTCTCCACCTCACCACAACCAGACAAACACCACATGACCTTGTCTTTGGTCCCCCCCACTCCACATCATCGATCCGAGGCACCAAAAGGAATTAACGATCAAGATTAAAAAGAAGTGATCCAAGGGCCATTAAAGAAGCACAAAGAGCACAAGGGAACACACACACACAACTAGCACACCTCGGCTAGGGTTTTTATTTCTTTTAGTATAAATAGTCGCTAGCAGCCGCTCTTTTCTTTTTTTTTTCCTAGGTTTTATTTTAGCTTTTTTTCGGTATGTTTTTCTTTTTTTTAGTTGTAATTTATTTTCAGAATTAGGTTTATTTTAGCTAGTTTTTTTTAAGGTAATTTTTACTTTTAATTCGGTTGTAATTTTTACTTTTTATTTTAATTTAAGTCGAGTTTTTATTATTTTACTGCTTAATTTGTTGAAGTTTGTTATCTTTTAAGTCGAGTTTTTATTTTAATTTGTTAAAGTTTGTTATCTTGTTGCTTTCTTGTTGTACTGCTTCAAACTTGTGGTTATTGTTTGTGTTTGTGGTTAGTTTGGTGAATCGGTTTAAGTTATTGCTTATTGTTTGTGTTTGTGTTTCAGTAAGCGAAAGCAAAAAAAAAAAAAAAAAATAGTTTTAAGTGTAGCTTTAGTTTGAGTTGAATTTAGATTTGGGTTAATGTTTAATGTTTGTGTTTGTTTGGGTTAAGTCTTGCTAGTTGTTATTAAGGTTTGAAGGTTTGTGTTTGTGTTGGCTTTAGTTATTGTTTCTGTTTGTGTTTCAGTAAGTGAAAAAGAAAAAAAATAGTGTAAGTGTTGCTTTAGTTGAGATTTGATTTGGATCGGTTATTGTTTATTTGTTGTGCTAGGATTTGGATCAGTTCTTGTTTATTGAGTTTGTTATAGTAAGGCTGTTTTGACTTTTAAAGTCAAACGGGTCAATAGGGTAGCACTAGTCGTATTTTTTCTTTTAGTAACTGCTTATTGAATGTGTTTGAGTTTTAATGTTTGTGTTTTGTTTTAATGTTTATGTGTTTTAGCAGTTTTTATCTTGTTTTATTTTTAATGTTGGTGTTTTTGTTTGTGTTTGTGTTTGATTGTTAGTTGTTTCTGATTGTTAGTTGTTTGTTTCAAAAGATAATCAAGAAAAAAAAAAAAAATATATATATATATATATATATATATATATATATATATATATATATATATATATTGCAAAAACAGTTGTTAAGTTTAAAAAGTTTTCTTTTAGTATTGTTTGTTTAAAAAGTTTAAAAATCTTGTTTAAAATAAATTCTTGTTTTTCTTAGCTTAAAAATAGTTTAAAGTATTCCCTAAAATTTTTTTTTTTCAGATTTTATCTTTTTCATTTAATATTTTTTATCAATTATTTTCTTTTAAATAGTTTTTAATTTATAAAAAATCATTTAAAAATCAAAAAATTATTTTTCTTTTTTCCAAAATTTTCTTTTTATATTTAAGTCGTAGGAAAATTATTTTGATATACGTAGGATTAGTTTCTCAAATATTTTACGTTTTTATTCGTTCGTAGTTTATCGTTTACGTTATTGAATTTTCGTTTTTAATAGATTTTAGTAACCAATCAACTCTCGTCTTTTCAAGCATTTTAATACCGAACCGAAAACGATATTCTCAATTTCACGCCTCGCAGGGAGAACGACCCGGGTATACGCTTGCCCGGTTATTACAATTGGTTATTTTTGCGTTAATTATTTCAAGTTGACTTTTCTTCGTGAGAGGTTTGACGTGTGATTCTTTGACCCGAAGATAACCGACATCAATACTTTTAAGTTTCATACTATTCTCATCACTTCCAGGTGTGTAAACTCCTGTGAGAGGTGAATCATTGAAAATTAATGGATTTGATGTCTCTTTACCAATAGCCATCACTACTGGAGTAGCCAATGTTTTGGTGTGTAAGACCATGGTACATTAATAACCATATGATTTTTAGTAAACCATCAACTATCAACGGATTTGTTTTGTCTTTACCAAAAGCCGTTTGCTTTTGGACTAGCCAATTCTTTTGATGGAATGCACCTCATCTTGGTGAATTGATTACCATGTATGGTTTTCCACAGCCTTTACCACAAGCCATACCTTGTGGGCTAGCCAACTCTTCACTATCTCAGATATGGTGAGTTGAATACCATACAATTTTTGGTAAATTGCCAACCATTAACGGATTTGAAATATCTTTACCAGATCCGTTTGTACTGGATTAGCCAGTCCTTATGTTGGTTAAACATGGTGGACTGATAACCATTTGTTGTGTTAGTGCTATGCACCTTCACCAAGTGAGAAGTTCCTATAGTCTCACTTACAACTTGAAAATTCTTTCAAACACTTCAATCCAACAATGTTTCCTTCAAAGACTGTAACTTAATTAAATCCAAAATCTGTTCATATACCTCATCCCTCTTATCTGCATATAACTTTTTCTTCATCATTTCCTTGCAAACTGAAGGTGAGAGGGGATATTCCACTTCTGCAAGCATATAAACATCAGCATTTTGCAAAGACAAACAATGTACCCTACAGTTATGAAAATATCTCCAACTGACAATCCTTTGCTCCTCAGGAAGTTTCCATACTATATCTGACTCAGCAGATGGCTCAAACATCACTTTCAAATTTCCCCAAAATACTCTCTCAAATTCTTCCTCAGGTAGATTATCTCCATACTTGATATTCACCAAATTGTAAATCTCTTGAAGATCTTGTCTACTCACATCATTTAATATTCCTGGAAAGTTAAAATAGACAACATCAGTGTTGTCTTCCCTTATAATTTGATAAGCAACCCTCTGTCCAGTCCTAATAATTTGATACATGACAATCTTAGCTTGTTCTTTAGAACTTTCAGGAATTGTTCCCATAGTACAACCCTCAGTTGAAGGTTCTTCTTCTGATTCCTCATCTTGTACTACCTTCTTATACTTTCCTTTCCTTGCTATACTTTTCCTTCTTGTAAACTTTATGACAGGCTTTTTGACTTCTTTCTTTCCTTCCCCAACATCAGACACTTTTTCAGCATTAGACTCCTTTTCAACTTCACTAGATGCTTTCTCAACTTCAGATGCTTTTTCAATCACTTTCTCAGCTGCTATTGTTGGCTCAGCTTCTGCTACTTTCTGTCTCTTGAAACTTCTTCTCAAAGAATCTTCATAATCCACTGGCCTATAGCCATGATCTCTCTGATATGCACCCACATATTCAGCTTGAATTTCCTCAAATGATCTTCCTTTCATCTTTTCCCATGTTGAGTGCAGCATGTTCTTTAGATACACCTTCATCCCATGCATTTGATCTGCTTTAGACATCTTCTTGTGAACTTTGGTTTTCTTCTGAGTTTGTCTTATTACTGACATAAAATCCCCCAAAGTTTCTTCATTCCTTCTAGCATTCATGAATTCTGCTAGTAGTTTGGCTCTCTCCTCAGCAGTCAAACCTGGAATAGCTTTAATTTCTTCAAACTTTGCCCTCAACTCAGCATCTTTTTCAATCATTTCCCTCAATGGATCATCATTAACCTCTTCTGATATCATTCTTGCAAGCATTTCATCTTGTCTTTTCTGCTCTTCCTCCTTTACTATCTCAGCCTTTTCCATTGCTTGTATCCTTGCAATCTCAGCCATAGAAGCTTGATCTTCTCTTTCTTGTCTCTTTGTCTTCTTGGGCTTAGAACTCTCAATCATAACTTGTTTTCCTTTTCTTTGTTTCTTAGGCTGTTCCTCATCAACAGACTTATCTCCATGAGCAGAACTAACAACCTCACCAGACTTATCTTGACCACCAGAATTAATTTCCTTACCAGCATTAACTTCACCAGACTTAATCTCACCAGAATTAATACCTTTAGCAGACTTATCCAATTCTTCATCAGATTCTTTATCAATTATCAACTTTCTTTTTGAATATCTGCTTTTCTTCTTTTGTTGTTGAATTTTACTCAAAGATTGAACTAGTGTTTCTGCTGCTTCCTTTGTTTCAGGGCTTATATCTACTTCATCAGCTGGTTTATCCTTTGCTGGTGTCTTTTCAACTTGTTCTTCCTCTAAATTTCTCCCCTGTTTGGAAGAATTTTCATCCTCACCTTCTTGATCATCAAAAGCAACTCCTTTCTCCCTCATTACTTTCTCCAATTTTTTAACCCTCTTAACCAATGTTAGAATAGCTCCACTCTTAGCATTATTTGCCCTCTCCAAAAATTCTATTCTCTTAAGGAAAGTAGGCACCAATGTTAAAAGATCCTCCACAGTCATAGGGTTGGATTCCTCCTCCTGAATAGGACTTGGAATATGGGTTTGCTGTGGTGGTGAAGATGTTGTAGGTGTAGGTACCCTTGGTTGGGATGGTGATGAACTTGGTGGTGGTGTTGGTGATCTTGGTTGTGGTGATGGTGACCTTGGTTGTTCCTGAGCTTGCTCCACATTGGTTGGTTGTTCAACATGAGATGTACCTGCAATGTTAGTGGAACCAGGAAGCATAGCAGGCAAAAGTGGCCAATGTGCCCCATTGAATCCCCTTTTCATGTTGGCAAAGATTTTAGGAGTAAAAGCCACAATCACATAAATTTGCATTTTATCTTCAGGTTCAAAATTTAAAACCATTTGCAAAAATCTTGGGTACATTAAAAACTTATGTTTTGCATTTTTGACATTTGCAACCATGCCATCAAAAATCAATTTTGAAAAATTAAAAGGTCTTCCAAGTGCAAGACAGACCAATGCAGAAGCAATGTTGCTTCCAAACTGATCACATCCACCACTCTTCGGACTTAGGCAATGGAGCAAATGATGTATTAAAAATCTCCACTGTGGTGTAAAATGGCTTTTCCAAAAGTAAATGTACCATCAGTGGGATATCCTATAGTGCGCATACCCTCAAAAAGATCATCATTGGACAATATGTATTCCCCTGAAGCGTCACCCAATTGGAGACTACTCCTAATGGAGGCTTCAGTAATGGTGAAGTCATGGGTGTCAATTGTTGCCCGTAGCTGTGGTGTACCATCAGCTAGGGTTTCATAGGTCACAGACCCCCAAAATTGTTTAACAATAGATGCATAAATAGTAGGATTTGCAGTTAAAGCGTACCGAAGGTTAGAACCTTTCAAGAAATCTACTATCTGCTCAAAGCCGTCACTTTGGTTTGGTTTCTTCAAGAAACCAACTTGATTGTGCTTGTCAACAAACTTTAGTGAAGCCATTGATGAGAGAATGACTAAGTGCTGGTTGAGAATTTAAATTAGGGTTTTTACTGGTAGTAGAAAAACAGAGTAAATCTTTGCCGTGAATAAAGATTGGAGAAATTAGAAGTAAATAATGGATAAAGATGAAAAATGAATTAAATCTTATCCATATATACCTCTTACCCCAAAAATATCAACGGTCATATTTAAATAAGATAAAAAATCTTTATTTGACTGACCAGACCTAACGGTTAGAAATTAATTACCATTGACACTACGAGACTTAAAATTGGTCAACCAGACTTAAACACTGACTCACCAGACTTAACTAAAGAAGTAGACTTACATACTGAGCAAGACTTCATATCACCAATCCATATTGATCTGCAAAAGTTAGTCCCAACACCAAGAGAAAAACAAGAAAAGCATACAAACAAAAGATGTAAAAAAAAATAATTCACCAGAATTAAATCTAAAAACACATTTTTTTTTTTTAATAAAACTAGTATTAATTCTACTACAAGGATTAACTCCTAAGATTACCAGAATTAAAAATAACTACAAGAATTAACTTCTTATACTACCAGAATTAAAGAAAATCCTAAGTACTGGCTAATATACAAACTTTACATTTTACCTCCCCTTAAGGTTAACCTCCCCTTAAGACTAACTATGGGTTTATCATACCAATGCTAACCACTAAGTAATTAAACCTAGGGCCATCAAAAGCTTTAGTTAAGAGGTCTGCAACATTGAAGTATGTGTGTATTTTATCCACTCTAATTAATTTCTTTTCATAGCAATCCCTAATGAAATGATGCCGGATTTCTATATGTTTAGTTTTAGAGTGGTACACAGGGTTCTTAACTATACAGATAGTGCTCTCATTATCTATGTGAATTATAGTGTTCATAAAGTTCAAACCATAATCCAGCATTTGGTTTTGAATCCACAAGACTTGTCCACAGCAATTGGCAGCTGCTACATATTCAGCTTCAGTAGTTGATGTAGCTACAATGGTCTGTTTCTTGCATTGCCAAGAGATTAGTCTTCTTCCAAGGAATTGACAACCTCCAGTTGTGGATTTCCTATCAAGACTTGCACCTGCATAATCACTATCTGTGATGACGTATAGTCTACACCCGGGTCACGAACCCGGTTAGTAAATAATACTAACAATTAAGCCCACCACGCTTGGGCCGCAACTGGACTACCAGTTATGCGGCTTGGGTCGACAAGGCCCAAGCCCAAAGTTATTTCCGGATAATATATAGAATATCTTCTAAATAAAGAAGATATATACTATATACCCGATGTCGGCTAACACGCCGAAGAGTAGGGAACACGAAACCCACTAGGGTTTCATGCATATATAAAGGGCACCCAAGCCCTCGGTAAAAGGTACGATCTTCAATAAACCCTAACCATAAACTAAACCCTACGTTTGATTACTTACTCTCACGCCGGAGGATAATCGGGGGAGACAATCCCTCGATAAGCCTAACGGTGTTCGTTCTTTTTCTTAGTGCGCAGGTCTCATCAAGCATTAAGATTCGAATTGGTACGAGAAAAGAAGCCCTATCAAGGAACGCCCAACTTTTGTATCAACAAGTGGCGCCATCCGTGGGACCCTACACTAAGGATTTTGCCAAAGAACTAGAATGACGAAACACGGAAGTCATAAGAGTCCGCATGGGAAGAAAACGCAGGACGACCTGCTAGGGAAGAAGCATCAAACTGATGCAGCTTCTAAACAGACCTCTGGGACAACCAGTACGCCTCAAAACCTAGGAGCGCACCCAAATCTGGTCTTTCCTGCAGTGGAATCGCTTACCAGGTTTACCCCCGCTATTACGACAAGTACTAGTGAGATAGAACTGGAGCGCACACCTCATGCCATGCCAGAAGTAAACTTCACTGAGCCTCCCAACGCGCCTGTACGAAACAAGGATCCAGCTTTGGAAACCGACTCTATCGCGCTAGAAGGAGTTGCCTCCGAATTAGCCCCAAGTGACTTCGTATCTCAAAACTACGAAGCCTTGACTGCGCTCATGCGAGAGGAGGCAAAGAAGAGGTCAAGCCAAAGTCTGCATGCCAGACTCAACTTTGACCCTAATCCTGACGCATCCCCACCGCGCTACCGAAAGGAAAGACGCGAGAGGGATAGCCGTAAACAGCCAGTGTTCGCCAGGATTGGAAGGAAGGTTGTGGACGATGAAGCAGCCGACCTTCAACACCTGGAAGAGCCTGAAGAGGGGGAGCAGCGCGCCAATGTCCACGCTAGGCTTGGCAGACGCAGAATCCAAGATAGGCTTGGGCGACGATGTTCCCCAAGTGAAAGCCCCTCAAGCTCTGACTCTGAGGATAGCCGGCGCAAGCGCCGCAGAGGAGCAAGCTCAGACTCTGATGATAGTCGACTCAAGCGTCACAAAAGAGTCCGCTCATCCTCAAGAGATTCCTCGGACAGCGAAACTGGACACTGGAAATCAAGAGGGAAATACCGCGACCAGGATGATGAAGACATGTCTCTCCCCTGGCGTCGCCAAAAGGTTGATGCGTTTACTAGGCGCATCAGTGACTTTTCTGAAAATAAGAAAAGGCGCATGCCTGCTAATGTCAAAACATATGATGGGACAGGTGATCCTGATGATCACCTAAAAATTTTCGAATCAGCAGCTACTATCGAAAATTGGCCACAGCCTGTGTGGTGCCATATGTTCAACTCCACATTAGTAGGAACTGCGCGCAACTGGTTTAGTAAGCTTCCACGCAGAAGCATTGGTGGGTTTGAAGAGTTGCGCAGAGCGTTTCGCTTAAACTTCACCCAAAGAAAGAAGTGCGCAAAAAACCCTGTCGAACTCGCTAGGGTTAAACAGCGACAAGGGGAATCCACAAGCGCTTTCATGGAACGCTTCAAGGACGAGTGCATGAAAGTCAAGGCGTGTCCAGAGATACTCAAAATATCGGGTTTTATGAATGCAATCAATAACCCAGATCTGATAAAAAAGCTAAATGATAAGGTTCCCCTAACCTTCGACGAGCTCATGAAGCGCACGAGGTCTTTCGTCCAAGGAGAAGAAGCCGCCGCGGATAGCAGGAAAAGCTATTCGAACCATAGGTCGCAAGAAGAGTCAAGGAGACAATCCAATGACCAGAGCGGCAATCGTAATAGGAGTTACCGTAATCAAGGCGGCGGAAGGGGAAACGACAAGTATACCCCATTAACAAAAACTCCAAAGGAGATATTCGCAACAGAAGGAGCGAACTTCCCGAAACCACCACCAATCCGCACCCCAGAGGATAAGCGTATAGGGAATGGTTATTGCGAATACCATGGACAGAAGGGCCACACAACTAACGATTGCGTCCAACTGCGCCAATTGATTGAAAAGTTGGTAAAGGAAGGAAAGATGGACCACCTCGTAAAAAACATCAGAGAAGGGAAAGATAAACAAAAACCAGTCGCCAAGAAAGAGACGCCAAGAGAAAAGGCAGATATCATCTACATGATACAGCCATGGCCGCGCGCGACAAGACAAAAAGTTAGTCAGCGTTTCTCTAAGGGAAACGAAATCTTTTTCCCCTCCCTGACTGCGAACAACGCAGTGGTGGATCCACTTACCATTGAAATACATACGGGGGGTCACGACATCCATCGCATGTATATCGATGGAGGTGCATCCGCTAATATTATATATGAACACTGCTTCAAGAAGCTGCGACCTGAGATACAGAGTCAGCTGATCCCAGCCACAACGCCGCTCACCGGCTTCACAGGGGAGAAGATATGGCCCACGGGGCAATTACGTCTATTTGTAGAAGTTGGTGACAAACCACACTCTACAACTACCTGGATGAACTTCATGGTAATCAGATCCCCCTCTCCGTATAACGGTATTATTGGGAGACCTGGAATATCATCCATCCGCGCCGTGCCATCCACAGCGCACGGAATGCTCAAATTCCCAGTGGAAGGAGGTATTGTCACTCTTTACAATACCACCATACCACCCAACGAATGCAACGCAGTGACAAGTGACGTAAGCGTTGTTCCACAACAGCGCGCAATCAAAGTCCCTAACCTAACGGTCGCCATTCACCCTGAATACCCGGATCAACAGGTATCTATTGGTGGGTCTCTGTCTGACAAAGGCAGGTCAGCTATATGCGCACTCTTGCAAAATAATTTGGATATTTTTGCATGGGAACCTAAGCATATGACAGGAGTGCCACGCTCCATCACGGAACATAAGCTGCAAATCCGACAAGGATATCCTCCAATACGACAGAAAAAGCGCGGACAAGCTCCAGACCGCGCTAAAGCCATCCTGGAAGAAGTACATAAGCTAGTAGACGCAGGCATCATGCGTGAAGTCTACTACCATGACTGGCTCTCTAACCCAGTAATGGTAAAGAAGAGCGATGGCAGTTGGAGGATGTGCGTAGACTTTACAGATCTCAATAAAGCATGTCCACAGGACTGCTACCCGCTACCGGAGATAGACTGGAAAATTGAGTCTCTATGTGGATATCCCTTCAAATGCTTCCTGGACGCATACAAGGGATACCACCAAATTCAAATGGCGGAGGAAGACGAAGAAAAGACGGCCTTCCACACAAGTCAAGGGGTCTACTGCTACACAAAGATGCCCTTCGGCCTAAAGAACGCAGGAGCAACATACCAAAGATTGGTGGACACTGCGTTCGAGAAGCAAGTGGGACGCAACTTGGAAGTATACGTCGATGATCTCGTCATCAAAAGCCATACAGAGGACGAGCTGGTGCGCGACATGGAGGAAACATTCAAAACACTCAGGAGAATCAACATGAAATTGAACCCCAAGAAGTGTACGTTTGGCGCTACGGAAGGCATGTTTCTCGGGTATTTGATAGAACCCGATGGGATCAAGCCTTGCCCAGAGAAGACTCAAGCAGTCATTGACCTCCCCTCACCGCGCACACTAAAAGAAGTTCAGTCATTAAACGGCAAGCTAGCCGGACTGAACCGATTCTTATCCAAATCAGCAGACAAGTCACTTCCCCTATTCAAGACACTCAAGAAGTGCACCAAAAAGGGAGACTTCCGGTGGACTGCGGAGGCAGAAGAAGCCTTCCAACAGCTCAAACAACACATAGCAGCGCTCCCAAAGCTTGTTGCACCCCGACCAGGGGAAGAGCTGATCATGTACCTATCTGCGACCCAAGGAGCAGTCAGCGCAGTGCTATTGACAGACAGGAACTCCGTCCAAACACCCATTTATTTTGTTAGTAAGGCGCTCAAAAAGACAGAGATCAACTACACGGCAATGGAAAAGTTGGTCCTAGCTTTAGTGTTTGCAGCGAAAAGACTGCGCAGGTACTTCCAGGCGCACCCAATCGCTGTCATCACAGACCAACCCATCAAACAAGTTATCTCGAAACCCGACGCATCGGGGCGCTTACAAAAATGGAGTGTGTTACTGGGAGAGCACAACATATCATACAGACCGCGCACTGCAATTAAAGGGCAGATATTGGCCGACTTCATCATCGAGAAGCCGGACACAGACACTCCACTTGCGACAAGCAAGGAGGAACTTCAAGAACCATGGACTCTATTTACTGATGGATCCTCATGCGTAGATGGATCAGGAGGTGGCCTTATTCTCACCAACCCAGAAGGAGTTGAATTTACCTACGCACTGCGTTTTGAATTCACAGCCACGAACAACGAGGCAGAATACGAAGCACTCCTAGCGGGGTTACGTATCGCAACTCAAATGGGTGTACGTAATCTAGAAGTAAACGTCGATTCACGACTAGTGGCTAACCACGTGTCAGGCGAATATGTAGCAAAGGAGGAACACATGATCCAATACCTCGAAAAGACCAAATCTCTGATCCAGAACTTCGATAGATTTGTCATCAAGCAGGTTCCAAGGAGTGAAAATAGAAAAGCAGATGCGCTGAGCAAAATTGCATCCACCAGTTTTGCGCATCTATCAAAACAAGTTTTGGTGGAAACCTTGAAAAACAAGTCAATCACAGAGATGGAAATATCCACGGTGATAGAAGAGAAACATCCTACGTGGATGACGCCAATCATTGACTTCATCAGCAAGGGCATACTCCCCCAAGAACAGAAGGAAGCTCGAAGAATCCGGCGCACAGCGCAGCGATTCGAGCTCCGAGATAACGTCTTATATAGACGCTCATTCCTACAACCATGGCTAAGGTGTGTTGGACCTCTCCAGGCAGACTATGTACTTCGAGAGATCCACGCAGGCTCATGCAGCATGCACTCAGGACCACGATCCATTGTAGCGCGCGCCCTTAGGTCTGGATACTATTGGCCAACTATGCACCGTGATGCACGCGACTTGGTACGGAAGTGCAACGATTGCCAAGTTCACAGACCTATTCCGCGTCGACCACAACATGAACTAACACCTATTACATCGCCATGGCCCTTCTACAAATGGGGTATCGACATCGCTGGACCTTTCCCCATTGCCGCAGGAGGATTGAAATTCCTCATTGTGGCAATCGATTACTTTACCAAGTGGATCGAAGCAAAGGCAGTAGCAACTATAACAGGTAACCAGGTTAAACGATTCGTGTGGGACAACATAGTATGTCGTTTTGGATTACCTGGAGAAATTATCTCTGATAACGGAAAACAATTCCGTGATAACCCGTTCAAAGACTGGTGCGAACAGCTGAACATCACGCAACACTTTGCATCAGTAACTCATCCACAAACCAATGGTCTGGTCGAGCGCGCAAACAGAAGCCTTGGCGAAGGAATCAAAGCGCGCCTGGACAGACACAAAGGTAGATGGGTAGAAGAACTATCACATGTTCTTTGGGCGCACCGAACAACCATCAAGGTCAGCAACGGGGACACCCCCTTCTCTTTGGTCTATGGGACAGAAGCTGTTATACCAGCTGAAATTGGAATGCCAACCATCCGTACTGCGGAAGTTAACGTCGCAACCAATGACGATGAGCGGCGCATAGACTTAGATCTATTAGAAGAGCGACGTGAACGCGCAGCAATACGCGAAGAGAAAGCCAAGTCGAGAATGAAAAAATACTATGATACCAAAGTGCGCAGTACCTCATTCAGACCAGGCGACTTCGTATTCCGCGAAAACGACTCAAGCCGCGCAGAGGACACTGGAAAGCTAGGACCAAAGTGGGAAGGACCTTACGAGGTCATAGAAGCACTTGGCAATGGAGCGTACAAGCTACGCGACAAGGACGGAAATGAGCTACAGCGAACATGGAACGTCCGCAACCTTAAACGGTGCTATCTTTGAAGAAGGCTACGGCCTAACATGGACACTAATGCGCTTTAGAAAGTGCCCTCAATAAAGATCCATGTAATTTTATTTTTATGAATTATCTAGATAAACATTCTTTTTCAAAACTTGCAAGTATTAATAAAACGTTATGGTTTCTAGCTAACTCCATAACACATTTAACTTTATTGTTTGCATCTTTTATTATCATGTTTCAATATTGTTATACTCTTGCCTACATGGCGTGCATGCACACACTAAGACCCACGATGGCAGAAAGGATGAGTTAACCTAATAAACAACTCGTTGAGTAAGAGGGTTGCAAACCCATCAACATTGGATCACGAATCCTTGTTAAACACCTTGCGCTCAAGACGTTGGCGCAAGTTCCTTACGCACCCCACGACGGATGCGCAAAAGGGCACACTGTGCGCGTTTAACAACTCAGGAAGTCAAGACTCTTGACTCCTTAAAGTACAATACGACAAGTAAACTTACAAAAATACATAGACGACTATGATTAAGTTGGAAAAATTCAACACACGACTACGGTCCTTAAGGAAATTCATACACGATTATGACCCTTATTTTCTAAGTACGCTTAAACACTTAAAGCTATCTTCACGCAAGGATACATAAGTCATATAAGAACTACGAGTTCAAAAAGCATAAGTATTTAGAAGTTATAGACACACTGAGTACAAAAGCAACTTTTTATTTACAGAATACGTTTCTACAAAAAGGCTTATACAAAAAGGCTAAATGCTATAGGCACGCCTTAGCTGGCTAGAGCCCCCACCAAAAGCCGCTTCCTTTGCATCCTCGAGTCGCTTCAGCAACTCGGCATCATCAAGGGAAACAGTGGCCACGCAGACAGGCACACCATCGGATCTAGGCTGATGCGCAGTGCCTATGCCGCACAGAATGGCCCTTCCTTTCTCGCCTTTCTTTCGTGCGACCCTGGAAACATGCGCATTTAGCGACCTTTGCAAAGAAATCTCTTTCTCAAGACGGAAAGGATTCAGAATGTCACGAGGCTGAGCAAAAATGGGTACCTTCAACTGCGCCACATCAGGCTTCAGGTAGAAGTCCACCTGCTGATCTGCACCATCCTGCAGATGCCTAGGAAGAGTGAGCCCCGCCATAATCACGCTGATCGGCTGGTCCTGATCACGCTCCAAGAGAGCGATGTGCGGAAGCTCAAGCTTCTTTAGCTCCTCCATGGCAGCAACAAGCTCAGCATGGGCATCCGCCTTATACCCAGGCACTTCAGTAAGCGGCACGGTCAGCAACTTGGCCTCCGCAAGCTTGTCTGCAGCCGAGGTCTCACCGTGCGCAATAGCGCAATTCACAACCTTCCCAAAGGATGCGGTGACCTCAGGATGCTCCAGCGTGCACATGGCAGCCAAGCGAAGACCATGGCTGATCAACCACCTACAAAATAACACAAGTGTTAAAGAAAGAAGGTCCAACTTATATACAAGTTATAACAAAGTAAATTAGCATATACCTGCGCTCAGCCACAGACTGAACAAGATGGGGGTACAGCTCCTCATCGTACTCAATGCTGAGCTGGCGGAGCTTCTCCTCTTGCGTCTTCAGGGCAAGCTCAATGCGGCTGCAGAACTCTTCAATATTAGCAAAGTGCTTGCTCCTATTCTGTTCCAAGTACTTCAGCGCCCACAACGAGTTACGCCTCTGACGGTCTGCAAAAGCGCGCTCCCGCTCCAACTCAGCCATCACCATGACCTTCTCCTCACCCATTTTTCGCGCAGACGCCTCCGCGCACTCCAGTTTAGCCTTGGA
Organism: Artemisia tridentata subsp. tridentata; assembly: GCA_021014915.2. Lineage (NCBI taxonomy): Eukaryota > Viridiplantae > Streptophyta > Magnoliopsida > Asterales > Asteraceae > Artemisia > Artemisia tridentata. Next base: position 40,922,630 of record CP139502.1, read on the forward strand.
GCTCAGCTGCTCAGCTTTAGAGCTTGCTAACTCAGCCTGCACAGACGCTAATTGCGCCCGCAGTCTGGAAACCTCATCAGACTGGTACACCTTGGCTTGCGAAACCAGCTCAGACTGGCGCACAGCTATGGAGGCCAACTCCTCCATCGCGGAGTCAAAGGGACTTAACTCCACTGCAATGTCCTTCGATGCAGACGCCTCAAGGGGACTCTCCTTGGGTGGCGCACTCTCATCAACAACACCAGCAGGCTGTTCACTGTACGAAAAATCAAGAAACAAGATCAGCATACGGAAAACAGTCAAGCATATACCAAATCCTAAGGGATTATTAAAAACTACTTACATGGGGGGAGGAGTCGAGGACACGTTTTTCTCCTTCTCAGCCTCAGTTGAGGACACGTCCTTCTTCTTCTCAGTTTCAGTCGTGGACGCACCTCCACCAGACTTCTCAACTTCCACACTGAAGACACGGAGCAACATGGTTAGAATAAAATACAACTTGACAAAAGTTTATAACTAACAATTTAGATACTTACTCCATCTGCACCTCAGTAGAAGATGGGCCTTCCCCAGCCTCAGTCCGCGGCCTCTTGGAAGGCCCTTCACCATAACCACCAGACGCTCTCTTCCGCGTCAGTGGGGAGCTCTCCTCCATCTCACTGTCAGTCTCCTCTAAATGGATCACCGTTTCGGGAAGAGGAGGCTGCACAGCGTCAGGACTTGGCTGCACAGGAGGAGCCACCTCCTGTATTGGCTCAGCCGCTATCACATCAGGGGAGCCTTCGGGATCTGGGATAACCAAATCCACGACGCGCCCTGCCGTCGCCTGCAGAATAGTCTGCTCACCATCCCCCAGAGGACGCACTCCCACCGCCACGGAACGCGGATTCTCCAGCCTCACAACAGCGAACAGATCCATATCTGCGCATCAAGTAAACAAAGGAAAGCAAGTTACATAAAGTATGGAAAAAGAAGAAGCGCTTACACTAATAAACGACAGTAAGGCGACATAAGGAGCACCCACCCGTGCCATCCGCATTCAAGAATGTGGGGACCTCCGTCTCATGCTCGAAGTAGTTGCGACTGATGCCCATATGCACCAGGAACGCCTCCGGATACGGCTTGATGGGAATACGGTTCTCATCAATGATCGCCGCATGATCCGCGTTATACCACGTCTCGGGGGGGCGCTCATCCTTGGGCAGATCGGCACGGGTGTAAAATGGAAAATGGTCAGGGAAGACGGCTTCATCAACCCAAAAGAATTTTTCCCTCCAATCCTTGAGCTTATCTACCTTCTGCACGTAACACTGTAACTTTCCAACGCGCTTCGAGAAGGTAACCCACCCATTTGACCACGTTGCGTGATAAAACGCGCGAAATAAGTGGAGGGTTGGGTGAATCGCCAACAAGCGACAGTTCACCTCAAAGTTAGCAATCTTCCCAGCACCAATACAATGCAACTGGGAGATGTGGAGGTTGTAATAATTGAGTATGTCACTCAGTAACACGGAGATGGGGACGCGCTGATTCGCCCACTCGAAAAAGCGCGTATATAACCCCACCTTCCCAGCAGGGAAATCCGCGATGGTGTCATTCGGACCGGGTACCTCTGGGCACAGGCCCATAGGGATAAAGTAATCCGAGGTGAACTGAATCAGTTCATCCTCGGTTATGTTAGAATGAAAATCATGCAGTTGCGCTACCATATTGTGACTTAGATTATGTGCGCACGCGCAATTACCTTTGAATTATCTTTTTTTGGAAGAAGATTTGAAGATGGGGAAATGGTGGAAGTGTGATTTTTTAACTGTGGATGTCACAGTGAATAAGCGGCGGTAGTTTATATACTTTTCCTATCCACCACAGATGATCGCCACGTGTACCCCACTAGCTCAAATCGTGTGGCTAGGATAAATGACGGGACAAGGCAAGTGGGCAACCTCTCCACTTCCCAAGGTACCCCAATTGCACTTTTTTGGACTAGATACATTCCACGTGGATTTTAGGCGGTATATTTTTTGAAAGCTTCCCGCGTACGCGTGAGGAATTATTTCGACAAGACCTTAGTCTAGCATCCGCAGGTCTTACCCTGCGCACACTAGACTGGGGGGACATGATGACGTATAGTCTACACCCGGGTCACGAACCCGGTTAGTAAATAATACTAACAATTAAGCCCACCACGCTTGGGCCGCAACTGGACTACCAGTTATGCGGCTTGGGTCGACAAGGCCCAAGCCCAAAGTTATTTCCGGATAATATATAGAATATCTTCTAAATAAAGAAGATATATACTATATACCCGATGTCGGCTAACACGCCGAAGAGTAGGGAACACGAAACCCACTAGGGTTTCATGCATATATAAAGGGCACCCAAGCCCTCGGTAAAAGGTACGATCTTCAATAAACCCTAACCATAAACTAAACCCTACGTTCGATTACTTACTCTCACGCCGGAGGATAATCGGGGGAGACAATCCCTCGATAAGCCTAACGGTGTTCGTTCTTTTTCTTAGTGCGCAGGTCTCATCAAGCATTAAGATTCGAATTGGTACGAGAAAAGAAGCCCTATCAAGGAACGCCCAACTTTTGTATCAACAATCTGAATAGGCTTCCAGGTCAAAAGATGACTCTTTAGGATACCAAAGGCCCAAATTGGGTTTGCCCTTTAGGTATCTAAAGATTCTCTTCACAGCATGAAGATGTGAAGTCTTGGGCTTAACCTGAAAACGTGAACAAACATAGACTACATACATAATGTTAGGTCTAGAAGCAGTAAGATACATTAGAGAACCTATCATTGATCTGTAAAGATGCACATCTACATCAGCAGCATCTTCATCCTTTGTTAAAGGCACTTTGTTCTCCATGGGAGTGACTGCAGTCTTCACATTTGAAAAGGCAAACTTCTCCAAGATCTCTGCTACATACTTGTCTTGAGAGATAAAGAGTCCATCTGCTTGTTGTTTCACTTGCAGTCTTAAGAAAAATGTGAGTTCACCCATAGAACTCATCTGAAACCTCCCCTTCATTAATGCTTCAAATTCCTCACACCAAGACCTTTTAGTAGAACCAAATATGATATCATCCACATAAACCTGAACTAAGATGATATCCTTCTTGTTTCTCTTGATGAACAAGGTCTTGTCAATCACACCTCTTTTGTACCCATGCTCTTCAAGGAAGTTGGAGAGAGTTGCATACCAAGCTCTGGGAGCTTGATGGAGACCATATAAAGCTTTGATGACTTTATACACTTTCATGGGTTCTGCTGGATCAACAAAGCCAGGAGGTTGATGAGCATATACCTCTTCTTCAATAGTGCCATACAGAAAGGCACTTTTTACATCCATCTGATAGACTATGAACCCCATATATGATGCATAGGCTAAAAATAACCTAATAGCCTCAATCCTGGCTACTGGAGCAAAAACCTCATCATAATCTATCCCCTCCTCTTGTCTATACCCTTGTGCTACTAATCATGCATTATTCCTTACAACTACTCCTCTTTCATCCCTTTTATTCCTGAAGACCCACTTTGTGCCAATCACCTTAGCTCCACTTGGTAGATCTACAAGAACCCAAACTTTCTGCAATTTGAATTGCAACAACTCTTCTTGCATTGCTTCCACCCAACTCTCATCTTCAAGTGCTTCAGAGACTTTGGTGGGTTCCTTTTGAGAAAGGAAACAAGCAAACAAGCAATGTTGTTGATCCTTGTGGTTGACCCTTTGCTGCTTCTTAATAAGACTGAGAAGTGCATGAGATGTAGGAATCTTTTTCACTTTACTTCTGGTTTGAAGAACTGATTGAGGATCACCAATTATCTGACTTTTGGGATGAACTTTGTGAATTCTGAGTGTTGGAGCTGGACTTACATCTACTTCAGTGGGTAGGTTGTTGAAATCAGTGACTACCCCTTCTTCATCATAAGAAGCCCCATCAAAAATGCTTTCATCTGGCTTATCAAAGACCTCAAGTTCAGGCATCTTAGAATCATCAAAATCAGCATTTGGAGTAGACTCAGGTTGAGCAGAATTAACAGTATCTCTACCAGACTTAATTGAGTTAATGCTGGTAGGTTTCTCTCCACCAGTATTAATGGCAATACTACCAGGATTAACCAGATTAGTGCTGGTAGCTTTCTTCCCAAGATATTTGTCAGCCAAAGCATTCATTTCTTCATTGAAGGATAAGATCTCTTCTGAAACTTTTGTAGGAGAACCCTCTTCTTCTTGAGGCTTGTTCACAGTCTCCTTCCTATTTGTAGACGATTTATTTGATCCTTCATTTGCAGCAACATGGTTGACTTCTGTGGTAGGAATCACAATAAGCTTTGTGGAAAACTAGAAGGGGGGGTTGAATAGTTTTACGTCTTTTTAATTTTATTATGAAAACCTTTGTTTATTTTTTAAAACACTTAGATTCAAGTTTGTATGAAAAATAAAACTTGAACCTTATTATTAGTTATATATGTATTCTTTTAAATTGATTGTAAAAGTTTTGGTTTCTTGAATGGATTTTCAAATTGATCTTTATGTGAAGTCGACCTCTAATTAATACTAGCAATTATATAAGCCTATATGTATGAAAGTAATGACGATGCAAGTAAAGAAATAAATAAGGTATGGAAAGATCTAACCGAGACACGAGAGATTTATAGTGGTTCGGCTACAAGGACACCTTCCTTGCCCTACTCCACTCCCCGAGCACACCTTGCTCGAGAGTTTTCTTCACAACTTCAATAAGCTCCCTTATGGCGGAGAAAACCGTACACAACTTTGGCTTACACGGGTTTAACGACACAAAGCTAAATGTCGAGTTCTAATCGTAGCTAGAACCAATCTCACAACTTCACAACACAACTTCTTCACAACTTATTCACGACTACTTCACAACGGCTTCACGACTGCTTCACGACTTCTTCACGACTTCTTCACGACTTCAACACGACCGCTACACAACCTCTATGATGCGGCTTCACGACTTCAACACCATGTCTTCATGACTAAGACTTCACGACTTCAACATGACCGCTACACAACCTCTATGCTACGGCTTCACGACTTCAACACTAGGACTTCACGACTAGGACTTCACGGCTTCAACACGACCGCTATACAACTTCTATGCTACGGCTTCACGACTTCAACACTAGGACTTCACGACTAGGACTTCATTGCTTCAACACGACCGCTACACAGCTTCTATGCTACGGCTTCACGACTTCAACACTAGGACTTCACGACTAGGACTTCATTGCTTCAACACGACCGCTACACAACTTCTATGCTACGGCTTCATGACTTCAACACAAGGACTTCATGTCTTCTAAGCTACGGCTTCACAACTTCTACACCACGGCTTCACGACTTCTACACTTTGACCTCACAACTTCTATGCCACAACTACTTATACAACATCTTCACTACTTACACACAACACTAATCTACAACACACACCTTACATACAAATGAATGAATGATTTACAAACTTTGTTAAACACACAACTTAAGTAACAAAATGATACTAAGTTGTAATACTTCTAATCTTGATTGATAGAAGTATTCTTCTTTTGCACTTGGATGGTGGAAGCTTGGATCACTTGGAAACCAATGCTTAAGATTACATGATCAAAGGTTTATTTAAGATATGAAATGAGATCTACAATAGAAAGTTTTAGTGCAAAAGGTTTTGTAAAAATCCAGGGGAAGGCTGGTATTTATAGGGAAAAATCTGGACAGCTGGAGCCTACTGGAGCGTGGCCGGCCCCCTTAAATAGGGGGGTGGTCCCCTTAATTTTAAGGGGGCCGCCTAGTAAAATTAAGGGGGCCGCCCAAGGTGTCTGTTGCCCAGATTTGTCCTTTTGTGGGGAAGGTTTTTCTGGAACATTTTAACTGATTTTGGTTAAAAATTTAAATTCATATTTTTATAAAAGATTAAACATTTTTATTTAATACCAAAAATGTTTTTCAAAAATATATAAAATGTTTTTGATGTTTTATAAAAAATCTAGTTATTAAGAAAATGTTCCTTTGATCATATAATGCATTAAGCATTAGTTCATTCATACCTTAAGTGATTTTAGTTGTAGAAGTGAATATTTACAACTAAGTACTTGTTTATTTTATAAGTTTATGTTTTAATGAGTTTACATTTTGTGATCATCAAAACATAGAGATATGAATAAATATTGATAATGTTTTTAGGCATTTATTTATGTGGTAGGAATCACAATAAGCTCCTCAATTTCTTTGCCTTGATCAGCAGTGCTTGCATCTTGAGTACCTGCATTGTTAGGCACTTCTATGGAACCTGCATCAGGGTTAGCTTGATTCTCCTTGGAGACAGGAATATAGTTCATAGAATCAGTTAAATAATCAAGATCAAACATCCATCTATGACCTAGTCCCTTCACATTGGGTTTTTCCTCAAGAAAATTAACATGAAGATTTTCCTCTACTTTCTTGGTCACTAAATTGTAAACCCTAAAGGCCTTACTATTCAGTGAATACCCAACTAGAAACCCCTCATCAGACTTTCCTTCAAATTTTCCAAGCACACTTAAGGTATCAAGAATGGTCACATGGCACCCAAAAGGCCTTATATAGCTAACAACTGGTTTATGGCCAAAAATAAGCTCATAAGGTGTTTTATTCTGAGGCTTGGTCACTCTAACCCTATTGAATATATAGCAAGCAGTTGCAACTGCTTCAGCCCAAAATGTTGTGGGTAAGAATGAGTCTGCTAGCATGGTTCTAGCTGCCTCAATCAGGGTCCTGTTCATTCTCTCAGCAACTCCATTTTGCTGTGGAGTTCTAGCATTGCTATATTGTTGCTTGATTCCTTTTTCACCACAAAACTCAATCATGCTCCTATTCTTAAATTATGTGCCATTGTCAGTCCTAATGATCTTAACCTTGTGATTGAGTAGGTTTTCTATTTGTCTAATGAACCTTTGAATTAAATCAGAGGTTTCATCTTTAGTAGACATAAAGAATACCCAGCAATACCTGGTGCAGTCATCAGTAATGACAAGGCAATAACTAGCATGGTTGATACTTCTAACAGATGTAGGGCCAAACAAATCCATGTGTAAGGTATGCAAAGGCTCAGTGACAATTCTATCTAACTTAGCCTTACAAGAAGCTCTATGCTGTTTGCCCTTATTACAAGCTACACAGGCATGGTCATTCCTAAAAACCTTGGAAGGTAAGCCTCTAACTAAATTACCCTTCACAAGTTTGTTCATATTCTTGAAATTAACATGACCTAACCTTTTATGCCACAATTTAGATTCATCCAAAGTAGCTTTTGCAAGCAAACAAGCAGAACATTTTGCAACCTCAGGTGCTTTCATATCAAAACTGTAAATGTTGTGTTGTCTAGGAACTTTAAGAAGTATCTGAATTTCATCAGGCATCTTAAAATCCGAATTCAATACAAAACATTCAGTTTCACTAAAAAGCACCTTATGCTGCTTATCACAAATTTGTGATATTGAGAAAAGGTTAAACTGTCCTAGTTCTTTCACAAAAGATACATTGTCAAATTCTAAATTGCCTACAACAATTCTACCTTTACCAGTTATCTGACCTTTACTTCCTCCAAAGGTAATAGAACCTCCTTGGAATTCTAGAAAATCCTTCAGATGCTTCTTGTTACCAGTCATGTGCCCAGAGCACCTACTATCAAATATTCCTTTGTCTTCCATGTTCTTCAGTGGATGTTCCTGCACAAAAGTAGAGAAATTAGTTTCTCTTTAGGACCTAAGCCTCTGAAGACTTGGGTCTGCCCTGTGGATCAACAAATTTATAGGTCTTGTATGAGCTTGATCCATTGTTGTTCTTAGATTCATAGGTAAGTGTGTTCTTAAAAGGATCCCAAGACCAACATGCTGGGGTCTTAACAGCAGAATCCCCATTTTCCTTTACAGCACTTGAGCTTGAAGCTTGTGCTGCATTATTAGTAAAAGGACTCCTCACAGGTGAATGAGGTTTGTAAAAATTGTTTCTTTGATTATATGAATTCACTTGTGGTCTATTTATTTGTTGCTTGGGTCCAGAATGATTAAACCACCCAGAATTAACACTTGGCCTCACATAATTAACATTTTGACCAACAGAACTAACATTTAGTCTACCAGAATTAAAATTTGGTCTACCAGAATTAAAATTTGGCCTACCAGAATTAAAATTTGGTCTACCAGTACTAACAGATGACCAACCAGAATTAACATTAGGCATACTAGAATTAACTTGAGCTGGTCTAGTCACAAACTTATTAGCATGATTAATCCTGTTAGCATTATTCCAAACTGGTTTATCATTCATATGGCTAGCATTAACACTCTTATCCTTTCTAAGTTCAGCCTCTCTTTTCATCCTAACCTCATGAAAATCACAGTCCCTAATCAAATGACTTAAACTACCACACACAAAGCATCTTTTAGGACCAAAATTGTGGTTTCCCTTGTACTCTTTTCTCATTCTATCAGTCTTTGGTGACTCTTGATTAACAGACTTCCTAGGAGTTTTTATGTGAGAATCACAACTAGGTTTATCTGTATGAGGTTTGGGTGTAGTCACAATTGGTTCACTCTTTTTGACTGATCTTGACTCAGAAACATATTTAGGTGCACTATCTGATTTTGAATCAGACTGCTCAGAGACATCTCTAGTAGATCCTTCACTGTCATTGGTTTGACAAGTGGAGTATTCACTAGATTTATCATCTGAGTTGCCTGTCTCAGGATAGATAGGACCCTTTTTACCATATACAAACAAGGAGTCATCTAGGTCTTTCTTTTGTAGAGGGGTGTAATCTCCACTTAATGGAGGTGGCACCCCTTTAAAATTATCAGCTTTAATGAACCTATTGTACACAGGCTTACCAATAGAATCCTCTTTCCTACATTTGAACAAAGATCTGTCCATCTCTTCTCCATAGCTTAGGACTTCACTATCTGACTGTATTCCATAACCTAAGCCAATCTTACTTGTAGAGCTCATACTAGATGCTATTATTTTATCCTGACACTTAGCAGAGTGAGTCCATTTATCTAGTTTCTTTTGTAATTCATCTCTTTCCTTAACAGCTTTTAAGCCTGCTTTTATATATCTCTTAATGTAAGATCTAAACATATTGATTTTGTGGATTCGGGTGGTCTTGGATTGTGGAAGAACAAATCCATTGTAGAAGTTTTAGAGAGAGAGAGAGAGAGAGTAGAGAGAGTGGGAACTAGTGAGAGAAACTGGAAATATTAGATTGAAGGTGTAAAGAGTTCCAACCCTTCCCACACTTGCGAAGGGGTATATATACTATCTAACATATGGTGCCCCTAGTGGGTTGTGGAGTGAGCTGACAGTGGGTAAAGACCTGACCCACTCCACAAATATAAATAACTGCACTAATAATACTAATAATACTAATAATAATAATAAGCCTACGAGCTACATAAATGCTAAATAGATACTCGGGGTGACCGAGTCTTCACATGAATATTTATATTCCTAACAGTCTCCCCCTAAGGGAGGTCACCCCGGAAATAATAATTTGAATTCTAGCATTTTGTCTTCTGAACTTGACTTCATAGCTCGTAGTCTTTGATTCTTCAATGTCTTGAAACTTTGTGCTTTCAGCAGCGAACTTTTGATGAATGATCTTTTGTCTTGGATGATCTCTGACCATTCTTTGAAATTACCATCCAACATATGTCTTCAAATCATTCACTTGCAGTATTGTCTCCATGTGATGTGATATTCTTTGAACCGACATGCTCACACTATTTAGTGTCATGATCTTTCAGCATCAGAGTTTGCAGAAGCTGTGTTGAAGGTCTTTTAGTTTATCATGACTTCTTTGATTATAATGATGATGTTGTGTGAACATGTGGTGGTGGATTGACATCTTGTTCGGCAATCTGCTACAACCGCATCAGCTGCAACATCAATCAGCTACAACTGCAAACAGCTGCAACAGCAATCAGCTACAATCCCCAGATGTTCCTGCATACGACAGTTAGCAATAAAACGTCCGGTACTTACAGGTTCGGACTTCGAGATTGTTAACAGCATAGTGTGAAAACTCTCTCTAAACCTTACCAAGACCGTTCCTAAATCGGAAACCCACAAAGGGTTTTAAAGATTTACCGTAGCAAATCAACGATTAGGTGAGTCGCTGGAGATCACTCCACGACTGTAGACCGTTTGAAACCGCCGCGACCACTAAGCGTAATCCACACGGAATTACCGAAGTGACCTGCTTTCAGGGCTGTTTGATGTTGACCCTGGCAGGAATTTCCATTTAATCACTGAGAATTACATTTGTAAATTCTCTCATAAATGTTCTGGCAGATTGCTAAGATCTGCGTAGGACTCATAAGTTTTACAACTGGTGTCCTTAATTTTGAACAACCAGTGTAGAAATAATACGTGTTCCTATGTGATCTTATTATGCATCTCGTGGCTCTAGACTCAATTGTGCATTTTGATTTGGTGATCGGAGGCTGGAGAGGACTGCCACCTTTTCAATATCATCTAACTCGGAGTGAGAAAGACGATAGAAATGTATTGAACTCCGTGACAATTGAAACAAGAGTCCTTTGAGGGACCTTGAGTGGCTAGGGAGGGTTGTGCAGCGTATCACTGGGTCCATGATACTTTGTCTTCAATGTCAGCAATCAACCAAGTGATTCTGACAGCATATGAATTGACCCGGTTTCTGCCTAAAGTGTAAGGAGGGCTTCTTTCTTTTCACCCTTTATCTTTACATTTCTTTTTCATTCTTCAACCCCTTCAGTGCTTACCGAGACTTCATTACTAGTACCTTGTTGGGTTTGTTCCTGTTGGGTCATGAAAAACCCAAGAATACGTAAACCATGATTTGGACACAAATTAACTAAGTGTTTAACTTAAACCGAGAACAATTCAAGTCACTGAGGGAACAGTCTCTCAGTGAGTCATCTTCAAGATGCTTAAGACGAATTCAAGAAGAAGGATTCACCTCTCAGGAAGGCGGCACTCCCTGAGTCGGACTTAAGCCAAAGAAGAAGATGATGGTTCAGTGAGTATTGGACAAGAACTCACTGAACCCCAGTCTCCTCAATAACAAAGTGATTGAAGACTGAGGAACCAATGCCTGAAGAAAAGGCGGGAACAATAGGGAAAAGATCTGAGAAGATAAGAGTGTAAACCCAACACTCTTCTCTTGTCAGATCCAACCTTCCCTATTGCGGCTAAAAGTCATGGAGTGTCAGCCAACAACTCCCAAAGTCCTCTTAGCCCTTTCCTATTGGTTCTTGGAAATGACAATTACTATTTGTAATTGTCAGACACGCAACCTCAACAACTTGTATTATATTTAATCACTTATACTTAGATTACTTGTGTATAAATAGATCAGATGTGAGAGAAGTTAAAGTGTGCTTTGTATATTTAAAGTCTTGAACTTTTGCAAAGAAACTTCTCTCCTACAAAGAGTATACAACTCACTGAGATAGCTCAGTGGGTATATTGTTACCACTCAAGCAAAACTTGAGTTTCGATAGGAGACACCCCATACCCTTGTCTATTCAATCCCAAGTGTTTGTTCCGCAAAACACTTGGGTATAGATTCTTGGAATTATTTCTAATAAGAATTTAAACGTTGAAAAATCTTGTTGTTTTTATACTCACGTTTTATAACTATTAGAATTAATCCTAAACATTGTATTAGTCATAATACGAAACAGATTAACTTTCTAGTTAACTCTTATCGTATAAAGGGACCAACAAGTGGTATCAGAGCCTCTGGTTTATAAAATCTTTTAAAATAACCAAGAGTGCTCTAGGTTTTTAAAACCAAGATCCTACTATGGCTGATATAAATGTACCCCAGCTAGTCGACAAAAAGGGTGGCAGCTACTCAGCTGTTGCACCCAGACTTGAAGCTGGGAAATTTAGCAAATGGAAGAAGCGTATGATTTGCTATCTTACTGGTATGGAACCCTACTACATCACCTGTATCAGGGATGGCCCATTTGTCCCAAAGACTGCCACAGGGCTAAACAAGCCTGAGGCCCAATGGACCATTGATGAGAGGAGGGTGGTCAATCAAGACCAACGCCTGAAAAGCATCCTTATATCATGTCTTCCTGACGATATAATGGAATCAGTCATCAACTGTCTTACAGTCAAGCAAACTTGGGATGACTTGGTAAACAGCTTTGAGGGTCCCTCAGATACCAAGGAAAATAGGGTCATGGACCTTAAACTTGAGTATAATACTTTCAGGTCAAAAGTCTCTGAAAGTCTCTCACAGACCTACACCAGATACAAAACTTTGATAAACGAATTATCAAATGATGGTGTTGTACTGACCAAACATGAGACAAATGTTGGCTTTGTCAACAGTCTCCCTGAGAAGTGGCTCAACTTCTCACAAGGCCTGAGGAATGCTAACCACATTCAGACCCTTGAGCTCCCTGAAATTTATGGGAAGTTTGTCTATGAAGACAACTTGATCTCAAGGAGATATCCTGACTCAAAAGCTTTTGAGTCCAAAAAGGCCTTAACCTCCACACCCATATCAACTGCTTTCTATTCTAATGGTGTTGTGCAGGATACTCAAGAGGATTCTGAAGAAGAAATTGATGAAAGAACTGATGAGGAATACCTGAATGATCTAAACTTGGAATTCCAAGAAAGGGCACTCCTTGCTAGTTCAAAACGTTTCATCAAAAGGAATCAGTCCAACTTTACAAAATCAAAAGCAAATGAGACCACTGAATGCTTTAAATGTGGTAAAAAGGGTCATTTTGCCAGGGACTGTTATTCTAAAACTATCTCAGAACCCTCTTACAAATTTTCAGGAACTAGCAAGTTTCAACCTAAAATGTTTCAGTCCACCCAACAATTCCAAAACAAGGGTCAAAAGGATTTTGAAACAAAATATAGGAATATCAAAGCTAAACTTGCACTTCTTGAAACTAACCCCATATTGTCTCAGGCTGCTCAAACATCTAAACCTGTTCAGACAAAGAACAAGGTTCTAATAGCTGAAGCATATGATTGGGATGATGAAGAGGTTTCCTCAGATGAGGAAATAAGAGTTAGTGCACTGATGGCACTTTCAGAAGAGGATCAGGTGGCTGTGGGAAAAGGTCATGCTAGAAATGGAGAGTGGGTAAACATCACCATGAAGAAGGTAACTACTTTACTTTCTATGGATGATGATTCTGATTGGCAGTCTTACATGAATAATATTTGTGTTGATTTAAAGTTTGTTGAAGAACAAAGGCTTAACTTACTTTCAAAATATAACAATATTGTGTCAGAATTGAACAAATGTAGAGATGAACTGCTTGTACTTAAGCAAGCCAAACTAGAAACAATAACTCTACAAATTCAGAACACTGAGATTTTGAAACAAAACCAAGTCCTTCAAACTGAACTTAACAAAGAAAAGGCCATCATTCAAAGCTGGACCAAGAAGAACCCTAAGGTTTTTGACACTGTGGGATTATTCTCTCAGAAAACCATTGGTATTGACCCTCTTATGGTTGATCCAACTGTATGTCAAAATGAAATGAACTTTGTTCCAGCTGGCATATCTTTTGAGCAAGAATTACTTCCCAAGTCAAATGACTGGATTGTCAGGGACAACCCAGTCAGTAAGTTACCAAACTTTGAGACTGGAAAGATCTTGCTTCCTGAAAGTCAGGCTTTGAAAAATATGCTTGGACTCACTGAAAAACTCAGTAAGCTTGAACTCACTGAACCACTCACTGAGTCCTTGGATGAGTCTGAATCAGAATCATACCCTCCACTTCCTCCATTGAATACCCTTCAGGGTGCTTCACCTAACTTAGGCCTCCCACCTATGGTCTTCTCACCACACTCTCCAAAGGAGAGATCAGGAAGGGGAACAACCATCCTGAAGAGAGCAAACCTTGATGTCTCAGTAAAAACTGATGACTCATCAACTTCAGTCCCTTCTGAAGTATCAACCCAAAGCCCTGAATCAAGATTTAATTTTCAGAAATTTTTGAAAGTTTTGTTTTCATAAAAAGTTTTTATTAAAATCTCCAACTTATAATCTCCAGGAATCTGCAAAATTATCATTCCACAAGCATTATATCCTTATATATAGATTTTATCCCGCCGATGTTATGCAGGTTTTCGTGTTTGTTTTCTCAGGTTTAACAGGTTATTTTGGACAAGGAAATGTTTTGAATCAAGCTTTTGGCGATGCATTAGTCATGGAGCTTCAACATTACCTTGGAGGAAGATCTAACCGTGTAATTTCACTATCCACCGAGCGAATCAGGGGAGTATTTGATTTCATTCTTTTACTTTATGCTTTTACATCTTGTAATTTGAACATTGGGGACAATGTTCATCTTAAGTGTAAGGGGGGGTAAAAGTACGATTTTAGAGAATACAATTACGCTTGATTTTTGTTTGTTTAATAGTAGATGTGTAATAAAACTGAGAGAAATACTTGTTAAGGTAATTTTAGTGCCAAATTTAAAATTTTTTACAACATATAGGAGTGAAACTTTGATCTTAATGAGCGTCTCACGGATAGGAGTTATATGACTAGCACAAAAACCGTACCACTAAAAAACTTTTCCACCCCCAAATATGTGAGGTTCGCCCCTAGAATTGGTAGGAAAAGCATTTATGCTATGATGTGTGTACCGGTAGCACTTAGATTCTAGAACTTGCGTTAGGACCATTCCGAGGCCACAAGTGAGACTACATTCGTGTAGTTAGATTTACTACATGATAAGAGGCATTAGGATTAACCCATTGTTTTACACCTGTGTTTTTGTTATAATTACTTTGGCTACATTGGTCAAGTAATTCTCCCACACCCTTTGCGTTGTACTCATTTTTAGTACACGATACCCCTAGTACACCCCTCAGAGCCTATCTTTTCGTTTCGACCTTTAAGCATTTTACTTAAAGGAAGAATTTGTTACACCCCACTTAAATGTACACCCAAATCGCCTTAGCCTACCTTGTATGCACTCATTTTTTGTGCATTATTGTTACAACATTTGTTTAAACCCAAGTTAATTATCTAGTTGATTACATGGTTGCTAAGTCGAGTCATATCCTTGTACATATTGTTTTGGGACGATTGGGACTCATGGGTAAAGTACTAGTGTAATGGAGTAATGGGGATGAACATCATTTATTACCCCCATATGTGCTAAATATTTTAAAAGTACTCCAAGTGTTTTGATTATCTTAATTCGAGTCATTAGATTAGTATTTGTAAAGTTATGTAAAAGTTCAAGTGTAAGGGGGATGCAATGCCCCTATGATGTATTATTTTGGATGGTAGGGCAAAAGTGTATGCAAAAAAAAAAAAAAAAAAAAAAAAAAAAAAAAAAAAAATTGAAAAAAAAAAAATTAAGAAAAATACAAAAAAAAATGAGAAAAAGAAAAATAGAAAAAAACATACGGACTACCATCCCGTTTCATTTTATGTTTGTTTTATGTTTTTGTTTTTGTTTTTGTTATTTCATTTCTAGCTTAAGATCGAGTCTAGTCTTGGCTTAGCAACATTGTATAGTACATGTAATTGATCAAGATCTTTAACTCGCCACCAGTAAAATATCCCTTATCCAACAAAACCGTGTTTTCCTTTTCCCTACACCTAACGTTATAACCCATTTAAAAGCCCTCTTTGATAGTTTATCTTTGGTGCTTACGCCTAGTGGAGGAGGTTTTCGATCCTTTCCCAAGCCTATGGTAATCTATTTGCTATGACAGGTAGTGAGAGATATTATCCGTTTTCATTTATGAGATTTATTTTGATGACACTTGAGAGATGTGAGTATCTAAACACTACTTGTGAGGTGCTAGTATGTAATCTCCGTGCTTATTATGATTGAAGTGGAACGATTATTTGTTGTAATTACTTTTATGTTAGCATTAAATGACCCCTAACTTGTATTTTGATTAGAATAAAAGCGCATTTGCTTGAGGACAAGCAAATCTCAAGTGTAAGGGTATTTGATGAAGCGAAAAGTGTACCGCTTTTAAGGGGTCATTTAAGCCTTAAATCGTATTTATTTGATCAAATATTGCCCTAAATCGTTCCTTTTGTCATTTTAGGTACTTTTGAGGAGAAATCTGGAAAAGGAGGCATTTTGGACGTTTTTGGAGCATAAAAGTGAAGAAAACGGCAAAGTCTCAAAAATCGGCTAAAAGTTACCTTTGACGGCGTCACAATTTACTCTGGACGGCGTCATGCCTTGGCAAGAAAAGGTGGACGTGAAATTTACTCATGATAAGCCAGTGAAAATAGCATGTGAATTCTGACGGCGTCACGCTTTAACCTGATCAAGGGCGTCACGGCTTAAATCAAAGAGGGACGGCGTCACGTTCAAGGTTCGACGGCGTCAAGCCTTGATAAGCCAGAATGGATTTTGGAAGAGCTAAAGAGGGACGGCGTCAAGAAGGTCATCCGGGAACCCTAGAAGCGGCGAGGTGACGGCGTCACACTCCATAACGTGACGCCGTCAGATCCAAAAATCTATATATAGTTTTCTAATTTTTTGTCATTAAGAGAGAACTTAGTGTGTGGAATTTTGGGAGAAAACCCTAAGACGATTTTAGCTTCTTTTTCAAGGCTTTTTGCCTTGAGATCTTCCATGATACATTGAAAGATAAGTTATCAATTAATCATTCAATATGTCTATGTGTTGTTTGATTCTATCTTATTCTTGTCTTTTGTTTAACATGTTAGGCTAGATTTATCTTGTGTTTGCTTAGATCTAATGAAACCTAGCTATTGATTATTGGTTATTAGTGTGTTGTTAGTTGTATTGGATGGTTGTTTATCTATGTTAGGCTTAAGAAAACTGGCTAACTTCCTATTCGGTAACTTGCTTGAACGTCTTAAGAAACATGAACCAAATGCGTACTAAAGGTTTTTATGGTTGTATTTAATGCACAAGCGAATTCTAGTGATCCCATGTTAGGAGCTTCCTAGCCGGCTCGACATAGGAGTGAAGTAGGAGCTTGTAGAGTTGGGGAAGTAAGTACACCACCCCACGAATGGTATTAAGGAATACACCCGTCATCCACGCGACTAATACACACTAATTAACCGGTAAAAGATAGTTAGGGAGTAAGGAAATCTAAGTAAACACATTTCTCTACACATAAGTTTCTCACCACATTTTCATTTTTGTTATTTATTTTATTGCATTCGTAGTAATTTGGGTTAGTTGACTAGCAACTAATTCCGCCCACTCCTTCAAACCCGAGATTTTACTTGCTTTCATAAAAATTATAAAAACATAAAAAAGAATCTTCCTCAACCCTTAGACCTAATTAGAGTAGTCTTTCACACCTAACGAACACTATTCCCTGTGGAGAACGATCAATCCCCCGTACTTACCACTACACTATACTACATCGGTCAGGTACACTGCCTGGTGGGGTTGTAAGCCTCTTGAGATCCCTCGAGAGGTAAAACCTGTTGTAAGGTTGCAAAACCCACGCATCAATTCAATGACCACCACCCTGAGGATTGTCAATATGACAAACATTGTGAATCTAGTGGAAGTTCCACTCGGAAATCCTCAGGAAAAGAGAAGGTCATTCAGTCAAAAAGAGGAATGAAACAATCCTCTCAGACTACTGAGGCTACCCCTACAACCAAATGCAAAACATGTGGTAGCTCAGTCCACTCAACCTCTGACCATGAATCAATTAATACTTTCATAAAGACCTACAACACCAAACCCTCCATGAAATGGAGTCCTAGAAAGAACTGACCTAGTTTACTATTTGTGCAGAAGCATGCCAGGGATCCTGTTTGGCATCTAGATAGTGGATGTTCAAGGAGCATGACTGGTGTTAAGGAATGTCTGCACAAATATGTGGAAGAACCAGGACCCAAAGTGATATTTGCTGATAATTCATCATGTCTCACTGAAGGTTATGGTTCAGTAAACTGCAATGGTATTGTCTTTACTAGGATAGCATATGTAAATGGTCTTAAGTATAATCTGATCAGTGTCAGTCAACTATGTGATGCTAAATACATAGTTCAGTTTGATGATAAGCAAGGAACCATCTTCAATGCAAATAAGGAAATTGTCCTCATTGCACCAAGAAGACAAGATGTTTATGTATTAGATATGTCCAGTCTAACTCAGGATGGAACTTGTCTCTTTGCTAAAGCCACTGATACACTCAACTGGCTTTGGCATAAGAGACTTACCCACCTGAACTTTAAAAACATTAACAATCTTGTAAAACAAAACAAGGTCCTTGGCTTGCCATCTCTTGTGTTTTCTAAGGATAAACCATGCTCAGCTTGTGAAAAAGGTAAACATCACAGAGCATCCTTTAAAACCAAATCCAACTTTTCAATCAGGAACTGCCTACATCTTCTCCATATGGATCTATTTGGACATGTCAGTCCAAGGTCTATTAACCGTGAGAAGTATACTCTGGTCATAGTGGATGAATACTCTAGATACACCTGGGTATTCTTCCTGATCAAAAAGAGTCAGGTAGCTGAAACAATCATGTCCTTTGTCAGGAACATTGAAAATCAAAATGACATTAAGGTCAAACAAATTAGAACTGACAATGGGACTGAGTTCAAAAATATTGAACTTGAATGTTTCTGTGATGAGAAAGGTATTTCCCAAAACTTTTCCTCTCCATACACACCTGAACAAAATGGTGTAGCTGAAAGGAAAAACAGAACACTTATTGAAGCTGCTAGGACAATGCTATGTGGATCAGTCCTCTCTAACCATTTTTGGACTGAAGCAGTCAAAACTGCCTGCTATATACAAAACAAATCCATAATTGTCAAGAGACATGGGAAAACCCCATATGAGTTATTCAAAGGAAGAATCCCTGACATCAGCTACTTTCATGTCTTTGGGTGTCCTGTGTTTATTCATAATCACAAGGATCACTTAGGGAAATTTGATGCAAAAGCTGATGATGGATACTTCCTGGGATACTCACTAGTCTCAAAAGCCTTCAAAGTGTTCAACACAAGGAGACAGCAGACTGAGGAAACATTTCATGTTACCTTTGATGAGAGCACTGATGCTATCAGGTTCTCAACTGCCTCAGTAGAAGAGATAGGAATTGATAATTCTTCAAGATATCCTCCTGATGAATATCTGACTGAAAACAATCCTTCTACTCAGTATCAAGATGATGCTAATCTCTCCTATTACATAATTCCCCACAACCTACCTAACCCAACCATCACTGAGTTTGTTGAGACACACACACATACTGATGATATCAATCAGCCAGTTCAAAATACTCAAGATCCAAACAATCTCAGTGATCTGATAGACACTCAAGATCCAATCAATGATCATGTGTCTGCTCCAGAACCAAATCCTCTACCCAATCAGGCCCACACAAGTTCAAATCAGTATCCAGGACCTCAAGAAAGTTGGACTAGGTCTCAGGATATTGAACTTGTCAATATTATTGGAGAGCCTACTGAAGGCATGCTCACCAGGAGCATGGCTGCTAGTCTAAGAGCAGCCTCATCCAATAAATGCCTATTTGTGGACTTCATTTCCACAATTGAACCCAAAAGTGTTAAAGAAGCACTTAAACATCCAAGTTGGGTTCAGGCCATGCATGATGAACTGGAACAATTTGACAGAAACAAGGTAATGACCTTGGTCAAATGTCCTGAGAATGTCTCAGTCATTGGCATGAAGTGGGTATTCAAAAACAAAACTGATGAAAATGGCATAGTCATTAAAAACAAAGCCAGACTTGTTGCCAAAGGCTTTAATCAACAAGAAGGCATTGACTATGAGGAAACATTTGCACCAGTAGCAAGGATGGAAGCCATCAGGATCTTCCTTGCTTTTGCTACATACATGAACTTCAAGGTGTACCAAATGGATGTTAAAAGTGCATTCTTAAATGGTTCACTGAAAGAAGAAGTCTATGTTGAGCAACCTCCTGGATTTGAAAGCCATGAGTCTCCTGATCATGTCTGTAAGCTTAACAAATCCCTTTATGGACTAAAACAAGCTCCCAGGGCATGGTATGAGACTCTCTCAGCCTTCTTAATCCAAAACAAATTTGTCAGAGGCAAGATAGACAACACATTGTTTATCTATAAGACAAATAATGATGTCATACTAGTACAAGTGTATGTTGATGACATCATCTTTGGCTCAACAAGTTTCAAACTTTGCAAACAATTTGAAAAACTAATGGCAAAGAAGTTTGAAATGAGCATGATGGGAGAACTGACATACTTTCTTGGTCTTCAGGTCAAGCAGACTGATAGAGGAACCACTATCAGTCAAGAGAAGTATGTAAAGAATCTACTGAAGAAGTATGATCTCAGTGACTGTGCCTCAGTCAAAACTCCCATGGTACCCCCAAACAACCTTGGTCCTGATCTAACTGGTAAACAAGTAAATCAAACTCTCTTTAGAGGAATGATAGGATCACTGATGTATCTACTTGCATCAAGACCCGATATCCAATTCTTAGTATGTCTATGTGCCAGATATCAATTTGACCCAAGAGAATCTCGTATCACTGCTGTGAAAAGGATATTCAGGTACCTGAAGGGCACTCCTAACCTTGGATTATACTATCCAAAGTGCTCAGGACTTTATCTCAAAGGATACTCAGACTCTGACTATGCTGGATGCAACATGGACAGAAAAAGCACCTCAGGCTCTTGCCAAATCCTTGGTGGGAAATTAGTCTGTTGGAGTGCTAAGAAGCAACAATCAGTTGCCTTGTCCTCAGCTGAGGCTGAATATGTTGCAGCAGCTAGTTGTTGTGCAAATGTACTCTGGATGAAAAGTCAACTCAGTGACTATGGAATTCAGTATAAGATGGTACCCATCTTTTGTGATAACACAAGTGCAATTGCAATCTCAAACAACCTTGTTCTTTATCAGAGAACAAAACACATTGATATCAGATATCACTTCATCAGGGACCATGTCATGAATGGTGACATTGAATTACACTTCATTCCTACTGAATATCAGTTAGCTGATATCTTCACCAAACCTTTGGATGAACCAACTTTCACAAGACTGAAAGCTGAATTAGGAATGTTGGATATAGAGAATTAGTCCACTGATTGATTCCTACCAACTGAAGTGTAAATACTTATAATCTCAGGTCCCTGACTCAATGTGTTCTTCAGTGAATTATTTCACTAATCCTCAACCTCAGGAACTAAACCCAAGTTCTTGAAATTTTGAGGGTTCAGAAACTAAACCCAAGTTCCTGAATCCTTGCTACTCAGGAATCTTTCCAAATTCCTAAATCATCAGTGACTAATCCCAAATCCCTGAAAAACACATCACTGAATGAAGAGTCATTCAGGGCCCTGAAAAAGGACATTAAATACTAACTTAAATGCTCTAAGTATCTAGTTAGTAAATGTCCGAGGTTGGTAACTGAACTCATATTTAAATCAAGAATATTTGTTCTTTTAGCCTTTCTGGCATACACCAAATGGGCCCCCACTTCCCAACTTGGCATTCAATGCCCTCTCTCACACAAAACACTGTGTGATGATGGAAACTCTGCAACTTCTCCTTTTTGCAGAAACTACTCAACTGTTCACTCTGCCAATTGAAAAAAAGAGGAAAAGTGGAGTGGTGGCATTTAATGCGGATCTCAAACATTTTATTCAAAATAACTTCCAATTAATATATTTTGATTAAATAAGATCACTCAAATGCCAAAAATACCCCCATCTCCACTATCCTATAAATACCCATCCAAAAGAATACACACACACATTTTTAGAAATTTATAAGCAAACTCTGCCCTTTTTTATTTCTCAAACAAATTGTGTGTGTGTTCTTAGCATTAAGAATTATCCGACCATTTTTCCGACCTAAACCCGATCATAAAATGGCTTCCTCTAATGCTATTACCACCGCCCCAAATGTGAGCTTCACAATGGAGGGCGTGGACCTGACCAAAAACAATGTGGTTGGAAATTTCCATTACCCGCAGCAATATGCGGGTTACAAGGATGTAGTTAAGTATTTACAAAACTGCTTCCTTGCCACAGCCTTTACAACCACCCCAGAAGTCATCTATAATGACTATCTCAGGGAGTTTTGGTGTACCGCAACGGCTACTAGCCCTAAGGACACCAAAGAGTCTATCATCACTTTCACTGTGATGAATGGAACTAAGACTCTCTCCCTGAACTACAAGACCTTCATCATGGCCACTGGTCTTAACTTTGTTGAGAACTTTGAGGCTAACCCTACTGATCAGGAAATAAAAGTGGAAATGCTTTTCCTAGGGCCACATGATGTTAGGCGTCCTGGCGAGTCTCCTGAAGCCTTGTTGGCAAAGGCTCCAATAGTGAAGACATGGTTTCACCCTTTCTGGAGACTTATGATGACATTCATCATTCAGGTACTCGGAGGAAACAAATCCTCCACTGAGCAGTTGAACTCATCACAACAATTGATGATGTTCAGTCTCTTGGAGGGTAGAAAAATAGATATCGGAGGAATAATCTTCCGAGACCTCGTGTCAAAGCTCTCAGGGAAACATAGGCAAAGACATATGTCTTATCCTAGGTTCATTTCCTGTGTGCTTCAGGATCTTCTTGGTCCTGACTACTTAAGGTCTGACGATGAAGGTACTAAACCTGACATCTTACATAAGACCAACTTTAGTAGTGACATTACTGAGGTACAACCGGTCGCCCTGACCACCTACATGTTAATGGTGATTCAGGATGAAAATGTATGCTCACCAGTTCCTTCACCAACCAAGAAGGTGAAGAAGAAGAAAGGGAAAGGGGGACAATCCAGTAAGGTGGTTAGACCTAAACCACTTGTCACTGAGACTGTTGCCTCAGGCACCAAGAAAGTTGTTGTGACCTTGACCTCTCCGACTCCCATACAAGAGACCACTTTGGCCACAAAACAAACGCCACTGGAGGGTGCTGAGCAATCATCCTCAGTATCCTCGGGCAAACCCTTTCCTAATGTCCCTTCTGACAAAAACAAGTCAGATGGGTCAGGAGCATCCACCCACTCACATCCTAATGAAGGCACTGATAAATCACAATCAGAGCCTGAGGGAGTTCAGGGTTCTATATCCTCGGTGGAGCAGTACTACTCCACTGAGAAGGGGACCCATACCCACTCACATCCTGCTAACGTCCCTGAACAATCACACTCAGGGTCTCAGGGAGTACAGGACCCTAAATCCCCAAAAGGACAGACCAATCCTAATGGGAAGGGGGTCCATACATCTTCACAAGGAGTGCCTCATGATTCCACTGGAAAACACCCATCAGTGGATGAAGGCGCTCAGGGGGACAAAGACTCGGAGGGATTTAAACCACCCACCGATACAGAACCCAAACCCACCTCAGGCATTTTTGTTCTCTCAGGAACTGATTCTAAAAGTCAGGCTGGGAAAACCCCCCCCCCCCCCCCAGTTATTATGACTAGTCAGGCTAGTCAAACCCCACCAGTTATTATGACAAAAGAATCAGGACCTGGCCACAATGAAGGTGAGCCCTCTTCTAAGGGGGAGCCGGATTTACTGAAGGCTCCTTCTCTAGCTGACTATAAAAATTTGTTGGCTGATGAGTCAGAGGAGGAGATTGATTTTGGTGATGATGAGATCCCTGATGCTGAGGAGGAAATGGAAACACAAGTAAGCCCTCCTCAGCCCTCTGAGAAACAACATTCCTCACCTCATCCTGAGGATCAACCACCCAGTTCTCCATCAACCTCATCATCATCATCAGGTGCTTCAACCACTCCCAAGTGGTTGCAAAAGTATGACGATGCTCATCCGTCTTCTGAAAGACAAATGGCAAGAGTCCTTCGCAAAGCCAACGAAGGTCTTTACAACTCTGTTGCGGATGAGCTATGGGATAAGCACACTGAAGTGGCATCCTCCTATGCTGACTTCAGGGCTTCAGTGGAAGAATCTCAGGCAAAGATTCTTCAGGCCGCCACCCTCACTGATAAACAACTTGGCGACCTAAACAAATCTGTAGATGACATAGCCACTGGACAGCATCAGGAACTGTCCAACATCCTCAAGGCTATAGAAACAGTACAAGAACATCTTGCAGATGATCCCACTTTTGTCACAAGATTGGATGCATACTTGGCCTCTCAGGCTAACACCTCCACCAGCATAACTGATGATTGCGTGGTTTTGTAACCTTACAACAGGTTTTACCTCTCGAGGGATCTCAAGAGGCTTACAACCCCACCAGGCAGTGTACCTGACCGATGTAGTATAGTGTAGTGGTAAGTACGGGGGATTGATCGTTCTCCACAGGGAATAGTGTTCGTTAGGTATGAAAGGCTACTCTAATTAGGTCTAAGGGTTGAGGAAGATTCTTTTTATGTTTTTATAATTTTATGAAAGCAAGTAAAATCTCGGGTTTGAAGGAGTGGGCGGAATTAGTTGCTAGTCAACTAACCCAAAATTTACTACGAATGCAAATAAAATAAAATAACAAAAATGAAATGTGGTGAGAAACTTATGTGTAGAGAAATGTGTTTACTTAGATTTCCTTACTCCCTAACTATCTTTTACCGGTTAATTAGTGTGTATTAGTCGCGTGGATGACGGGTGTATTCCTTAATACCATTCGTGGGGTGGCGTACTTACTTCCCCAACTCTACAAGCTCCTACTTCACTCCTATGTCGAGCCGGCTAGGAAGCTCCTAACATGGGATCACTAGAATTCGCTTGTGCATTAAATACAACCATAAAAACCTTTAGTACGCGTTTGGTTCATGTTTCTTAAGACGTTCAAGCAAGTTACCGAATAGGAAGTTAGCCAGTTTTCTTAAGCCTAACATAGATAAACAATCATCCAATACAACTAACAACACACTAACAACCAATAATCAATAGCTAGGTTTCATTAGATCTAAGCAAACACAAGATAAAATTAGCCTAACATGTTAAACAAAAGACAAGCATAAGATAGAATCAAACAACACATAGACATATTGAATGATTAATTGATAACTTATCTTTTAATGAAACATGGAAGATCTCAAGGCAAAAAGCCCTGAAAAAGTAGCTAAAATCGTCTTAGGGTTTTATCCCAAAATTCCACACACTAAGCTCTCCCTTAATGACAAAAAATTAGAAAACTATATATAGATTTTTGGATCTGACGGCGTCACCTTATGCATTGTGACGCCGTCACCTCGCCGCTTTTAGGGTTCCCGGGTGACCTTCTTGACGCCGTCCCTCTTTAGCTCTTCAAAAATCCATTCTGGCCTATCAAGGCTTGACGCCGTCGGATCATGAACGTGACGCCGTCCCCTTATGATTTAAGCCGTGACGCCCTTGATTTAGTTAAAGCGTGACGCCGTCAGAATTCTCATGCTAACTCACTGGCCCGTCATGAGTAAATTTCACATCCAACTTTTCTTGCCAAGGCATGACGCCGTCCCATGTTAATTGTGACGCCGTCAAGAGTAACTTTCAGCCGATTCTTGAGACTTTGCCGTTTTCTTCACTTTAATGCTCCAAAAAACGTCCAAAATGCCTCCTTTTCCAGATTTCTCCTCAAAAGTACCTAAAATGACAAAAGGAACGATTTAGGGCAATATTTGATCAAATAAATACGATTTCGGGCTTAAATGACCCCTTAAAAGCGGTACACTTTTCGCCTCATCAAATACCCTTACACTTGAGATTTGCTTGTCCTCAAGCAAATGCGCTTTTATTCTAATCAAAATACAAGTTAGGGGTCATTTAATGCAAACATAAAAGTAATTACAACAAATAATCGTTCCACTTCAATCATAATAAGCACGGAGATTACAAACTAGCACCTCACAAGCAGTGTTTAGATACTCACATCTCTCAAGTGTCATCAAAATAAATCTCATAAATGAAAACGGAAAATATCTCTCACTACCTGTCATAGCAAATAGATTACCATAGGCTTGGGAAAGGATCGAAAACCTCCTCCACTAGGCGTAAGCACCTAAGATAAACTATCAAAGAGGGCTTTTAAATGGGTTATAACGTTAGGTGTAGGGAAAAGGAAAACACGGTTTTGTTGGATACGGGATATTTTACTGGTGGCGAGTTAAAGATCTTGATCAATTACATGTACTATACAATGTTGCTAAGCCAAGACTAGACTCGATCTTAAGCTAGAAACGAAATAACAAAATAACAAAAACATAAAACAAACATAAAATGAAACGGAATGGTAGTCCGTATGTTTTTTCTATTTTTCATTTTCTCATTTTTTTGTGTTTTTCTTGATTTTTTTTTTTTTTTTTTTTTTTTTTTTTTTTTTGCATACACTCTTGCCCTACCATCCAAAATAATACATCATAGGGGCATTGCATTCCCCTTACACTTGAATTTTTACATAACTTTACAAATACTAATCTAATGACTCGAATTAAGATAATTGAAACACTTGGAGTACTTTTAAGATATTTAGCACATATGGGGGTAATAAATGATGTTCTTCCCCATTACTCCATTACACTAGTACTTTACCCATGAGTCCCAATCGTCCCAAAACAATATGTACAAGGATATGACTCAACTTAGCAACCATGTAATCAACTAGATCATTAACTTGGGTTTAAACAAATGTTGTAACAATAATGCACTAAAGATGAGTGCATACAAGGTAGGCTAAGGCGATTTGGGTGTACATTTTAGTGGGGTGTAACAAATTCTTCCTTTAAGTAAGATGCTTAAAGGTCGAAACGAAAAGATAGGCTCTGAGGGGTGTACTAGGGGTATCGTGTACTAAAAATGAGTACAACGCAAAGGGTGTGGGAGAATTACTTGACCAATGTAGCCAAAGTAATTATAACAAAAACACAGGTGTAAAACAATGGGTTAATCCTAATGCCTCTTATCATGTAGTAAATCTAACTACACGAATGTAGTCTCACTTGTGGCCTTGGAATGGTCCTAACGCAAGTTCTAGAATCTAAGTGCTACCGGTACACACATCATAGCATAAATGCTTTTCCTACCAATTCTAGGGGCGAACCTCACATATTTGGGGGTGGAAAATTTTTTAGTGGTACGGTTTTTGTGCTAGTCATATAACTCCTATCCGTGAGACGCTCATTAAGATCAAAGTTTCACTCCTATATGTTGTAAAAAATTTTAAATTTGGCACTAAAGTTACCCTAATCAAGTATTTCTCTCAGTTTTATTACACATCTACTATTAAACAAACAAAAATCAAGCGCAATTGTATTCTCTAAAATCGTACTTTTACCCTCCCCTTACACTTAAGATGAACATTGTCCCCAATGTTCAAATAACAAGATGTAAAAGCAAAAAGTAAAAGAATGAAATCAAATACTCCCCTGATTCGCTCGTTGGATAGTGAAATCACACGGTTAAATCTTCTTCCAAGGAGAATGTTGAAGCTCCATGACTAATGTATCGCCATAAGCTTGATTCCAAAAACATCTCCTTGTCCAAAATAACCTGTTAAACCTGAGAAAACAAACACGAAAACCTGCATAACATCGGCGGGAAAAATCTATATATAAGGATATAATGCTTGTGGAATGATAATTTTGCAGATTCCTGGAGATTATAAGTTGGAGATTTAATAAAAACTTTTTATGAAAACAAAACTTTCAAAAATTTCTGGAAATTAAATCTGACGCCGTCAGGTTATAACCCCTGACGCCGTCAGAAATGACCTGACAAAAATTTTCATTTTAAGTTTCCGGAAAATTTCTGGAAAAACCTTTACCTTACTTCCTGGAAATCCTGCAAAACATCATTATGACTCGATACAAGCATTTGACTCAAACAAACACTAATATGTATGCTAATTTATTATTATTACGATTCATGTTAATTTGTGTTCTAATAAACCGATTTAGATTTCCCTTACACTTATCTTTTGCAAAATACCTTTATATGTAGTTAAGACGAAGTTAAAAACAAAATAAAGCATTTTCACAATTTAGTTTTGAACATGAATCAATAAGAATAAAAATTAAACATACATACGGAAACAAATAAAATCAAACAAACAAATAAATAAACACATAAAGCAAATAAAGCAGATAAAGCTTGGGTTGCCTCCCAAGAAGCGCTTTTCTTTATTAACGAGTCTTGTAGCTAGACTCAAAGTCACGTACATTACGTGACTCTTTCATCGAAAGTTATGTCTTCCTCATTGATCATTTCATTACCATTCTCATGATAATGCTTGACTCGTTGAATATTCACAGTGAATTCTCTATCCTCGTCGTCAATTAATACAACGGCTCCGGTTTTAGAGGAGCTCCTGACGGTAAAAGGTCCATACCATCTAGATTTAAGTTTCCCAGGAAATAGCCTTAAGCGAGAATTATATAATAAGACCTTGTCTCCTTCTGAAAACTCCTTGGGTCTCTTAATCCGTTGGTCATGCCATCTTTTCGCCCTCTCTTTGTATGTGATGGAAGATTCATAAGCCTCTAATCTCAACTCATCAAGCTCTTGGAGCTGTAAGAATCTATTTGTTCCCGCAACTGTATAATCCAAATTACAAGCCTTAAGTGCCCAATATGCTTTGTGTTCCAGTTCTACTGGAAGGTGGCATGCCTTGCCATATACCATACGGAACGGGGTTGTCCCGATTGGTGTCTTATAGGCGGTTTGAAATGCCCACAAAGCCTCGTCGAGCTTAAAAGACCAATCTTTTCTGTTTTGATTAACCGTTTTCTCTAAAATTCTCTTTATGGCTCTATTAGTGTTCTCGACTTGACCGTTTGTTTGAGGATGGTAAGCGGTGGAGAATCGGTGAGAGACTCCATATCTTTTCATGACTTTCTCCATTTGTGAATTGCAAAAATGGGTTCCCCTGTCACTAATAAGAGCCTTCGGAATTCCGAACCTAGCGAACAATTTCTTTAAGAAATGAATGACTACCCTAGCGTCGTTAGTCCTAAGGGCTTGTGCTTCCACCCATTTCGAAACATAATCAATGGCCACCAAGATGTATTCATTCCCTCCAGAAGATGGGAATGGTCCCATGAAATCAATTCCCCAGACATCAAAAACCTCACAAACTTGTATATAATTCTGTGGGGCTTCATCCCTCCTAGAGATATTCCCAGCTCTTTGACATGCGTCACAAGTTTGTATCATTCCCTTCACATCACGAAATATTGTAGGCCAATAGAATCCCGCGTCGAAGACCTTTCGTGCAGTAGTGCTTATTCCGTGATGTCCTCCAGATGGACCTGCGTGACACTCTTTCATAATTCTGACAGCCTCTCTTTCCGAAACACAACGCCTGATTACCTGATCTGGACATCTTCGAAATAAGAAGGGTTCATCCCAAAAGTAGTACTTTAATTGATTAAAGAACCTCCTTTTTTCATGCCTGCTCATATGCTCAGGGATGACTCTACTTGCCAGGTAGTTAGCATAATCCGCATACCAAGGTTCAGAATCATTTATTAACATGAGCTGCTCTTCCGGAAATGTTTCCCGAATCTCACTCTTGTCAGATTCAGCGAGGCTGGGGTTTTCGAGACGAGAGAGATGATCAGCCGCAAGATTCTCTGCTCCTTTCTTATCACGAATTTCAACATCGAACTCTTGCAATAGTAGGATCCAATGAAGTAACCGTGGTTTAGCATCCTGTTTAGCGAAAAGATATCGAATAGCTGAATGATCCGTAAAAACAACCGTTTTAGAAAGGACAAGATACTGACGAAATTTATCAAAAGCGAATACCACGGCTAGTAATTCCTTTTCAGTGGTAGTGTAGTTTTCTTGAGCAGGATTCATGGTTTTGCTAGCGTAGTATATTGGCTGAAAGTGTTTGTTAAGCCTTTGGCCTAATACTGCTCCAACAGCATAATCACTAGCATCGCACATGATTTCAAAGGGTAACTCCCAGTTAGGGGTAACCATAATTGGAGCTTGGGTAAGTTCCTGCTTCAATAGATCGAATGCGTCCTTGCACTCTTGAGAGAAGTCGAACGGGGCATCCTTCATGAGTAACTGAGTCATTGGTTTGGCTACCTTTGAGAAATCCTTAATGAATCTCCTATAGAAGCCAGCATGACCCAAAAAACTACGGATTGCCTTGACAGTTGTTGGATAGGGAAGTTTGGATATAGCTTCAATTTTTGCCCGGTCTACTTCGATTCCACTTCCTGAAATTTTGTGCCCCAGCACAATCCCTTCTTTTACCATAAAGTGGCACTTTTCCCAGTTTAGTACCAAGTTGGTCTCCTCACAACGTTTGAGCATTTTCTCAAGGTTAGCAAGACAGCGATCAAAAGAGTTCCCAAAGACTGAAAAATCATCCATAAAGACCTCCATGCTGTCTTCCATTAACTCATGGAAGATTGCCGTCATGCAGCGCTGGAAAGTGGCGGGGGCGTTACATAGTCCAAAGGGCATTCGCTTGTAGGCGAAGGTGCCATAAGGGCATGTAAACGTGGTCTTTTCTTGGTCCTCAGGAGCGATAGGGATTTGGAAATACCCTGAGAACCCATCTAGGAAGCAGTAGTACTCATGCCCTGCTAACCTTTCCAACATCTGGTCGATAAATGGGAGAGGGAAATGATCTTTTCGGGTTGCATCATTCAACTTCCTATAATCGATGCACACACGCCATCCAGTTACTGTTCGTTGAGGTACTAACTTATCCTTATCGTTCTTCACCACCGTCATTCCTCCCTTTTTTGGTACAACCTGTACAGGACTTACCCATGGACTGTCCGAAATCGGGTAAATTAGTCCTGCATCTAGGAGCTTAATGACTTCCTTCTTTACGACTTCCTTTATGTTGGGATTTACTCACCTTTGAGGTTGCACGCTGGGTTTATAATCCTCCTCCATGAGGATTTTATGTGTACAAAAGGTAGAGTCAATACCCTTGATATCGGCTACACTCCATGCTATAACTCCTTTATATTTTTTTAAAACTCCTAAGAGTTGATCCTTTTGTTCACTTTTCAAAGAAGAGCTTATGATTACCGGAAGTTGATCTTCCCCTTGGAGGAAAGCATATTCAAGGTTGGTTGGGAGTTCCTTGAGTTCTACCGCAGGTGGCTCGATGATGGAAGGTTTAAGTTTGTTCTCGGGTTTACGAAGCTCAAGCTGTTCGATTTCTTGTCTGGGATAGAAGGAGACTGCATTCACATCCATAGCCTTCTCCTCCTCTAAGATGGGTAAGAAAGCTTCATCTCGCAACCAACCGGCTTCCACCTGTTCATCTACACAATTATCAATCTCGTCGGATAGTTCATCGATTTCTTCGATGAAATACAGTTGATTATCTGCTTCGAGAGAAAGATTCATTGTGTCCTTGATGTCGAAGGTTAAGCTATCGGCCCCCACTCGTAAGGTTAGTTTGCCGTCATGAACATCAATAACAGCACGAGAAGTTGCAAGGAAGGGTCTTCCTAGAATGATGGGCACAAGATCGTCTTCTTCCATTTCTAGGATGACGAAGTCAACTGGAAATTTAAACTTCCCAACCTTAACCAGCACATTCTCGCATATTCCTAAGGGGTATTTGACTGATCTATCGGCCAGTTGGATGCTCATACGGGTTGGTTTCAACCCAGAATACCCTAGTTTGAGGAACAGGGAGTGCGGCATAAGATTGATGCTTGCTCCTAAGTCGGCTAAAGCATTTTTGACTGAAAGAGATCCAATTGAACAGGGCAAGGTGAAACTACCCGGGTCGTCCACCTTCTTTGGTAGCCCTCGTTGGGTCACCACAGAACATTCTTCTCCTAAGGTTACAAGACCCTCGAGCCCTTTCCTGTTGGTGAGCAGCCTCTTGAAGTATGCACTATATTTGGGCATATGATAACATGCATCAAGAAGAGGTATGGTGACGACCGAATTCTTCAAATATGACAGGAATCTTTTATTATCACTTTCGACCTTTTGATTCTTGAGGCGAGATGGGTATGGGACTTTAAGGGGTTGTTTGGCAGGAGTAGGTGGGGATGGAGTTACCGGAGGGGTTTGCTCGGGATTTTCGTCGTTCACATTATCGTTCTCCTCATGAGGGGTGTTGGGTTCCATGGCGTTAGATGGTTGAGCTGGGTAGGGTGGATCCTTAGTAGTTGTTCCAGCACGAGTGGTGATGGCGAGTAAAGGATCTCTTTGTGGTTCGCCAAGGCCGTCGAGAGTGGCGTTGAGTTCTGCGAATTTGGCCTTCATGTTGGTTTGTTGGCTATTGATAAAGTCGTCAAGACCATTTAGTTGCAGATTCTTTTCAAACGTGAAATGCCCGAGATCATCCTCAAAAGTGCTCCTAACCTGATAGTCAGGATATTCTCCTCCTCCCTCTTCTCTCACAAGATTTCCCCAGGGGGTGAAATCATTGTTTTGGTAGAAAGTTAAGAGCGAAGGATCATCGAAGATGTCGTGGCTTGACAAGCATGCTTGTTCGGTGGTGGTATCATCCTCGCATTCCTCTACTTCATGCGGGCCACCACATTGATCACAGATCAAGTATGGGTTTGATAACCGCTTAGTTGGTTGCGACTTGTCTAGATAAGATACCTGATCATTCAATCTACTCACCCGGCTAGCAAAAGGAGGCTCTTTCATGATCTTGGAAACGCTCATGATCGAATCGGGTTCATCCCAGGTATCGTCTTGATCATTCGCGTATTCCTCAATTCTATTCCATCCTTCCTCAACGCTTAGTTTGGCTATTTTTCCTTTTGATGAATTATTAATGCCCAATTGGTCGTTTTTGGAGACACTGTCATAAAAGATTTGGACAAGAAGCCAGAGTTCAATGCCATGATGAGGGACCTGTCTAATTAGATCCTTGAATCTAACCCAAGATTTGTGAATAGGTTCTGCTGGTCCAACATGGAAGCGGAGGATTTCGTCTCTCAACTTTGAAGTTCTTCCTATGGGAAAGAATTTCTCATAGAATTTTGAGATAAGCTGTTCCCATGTGAAGATGGATTCGGAAGGAAGTTGGTTATACCAGTCTCCGGCTCTTTCATGAAGGGTAAGGGGAAAGAATCGCAACCGGGAGGTATCTCTAGTGGCTCCGTCCGTGTGGAGGGTATCCACTATTTTCAGGAAGTCCTTGATGTGTTGGATTGGATCTTCAGTTTTCAATCCGTGAAACTTGCATACACTTTGGACCAGCCAAATATCAGTTGCACGCAAGACCCCATCCGTGTGTTCATTTGGAAAAACGATAGCATTGGAAAAACCACGAGGGGTGGGAGAAGAGTAGTCCTTGAGACATTTGGGGATTGGGATTTCGGGAACTTCCATATCGTGATTGGGTTGAGGGCTAGGAGGTGTAGAATGATGATTGGATTCTTCCTCGGAGAGGGCATCATCAAAATTGATCGTGGATGGTTCAGCCGCTTGGTGGAGTCGCCTTAATTTATGCATTTCCCTTTCGGGTTCAGCATAGGGTGTGGCAAGAGTCTTTATCGAGCTTCGGCTCCTAGTGATTCTAAGATTAGGGGGGTCATCATCCAGAATTAGGGAATATCCTCCTAAAGTGCGAGCTCTAGGAGGTGGTTGTGGTTGTTGTGGTGGTGGGTCGTGTGGGTTAAGGATATTACCATCTTCCATGATGTCGGATGGTATGGTTACGAACAAAGACACGAAGAAAATAGATAGACTAAAGAAAACCTAGAAAAATAAAATAAAAATCTCACTAGAAAGGAATCTAGTGAGTAGACCTAATAGAAATAAAAATTCAACCTAAACAATAACTATTCCCCGGCAGCGGCGCCAAAAACTTGATTGCGTGGTTTTGTAACCTTACAACAGGTTTTACCTCTCGAGGGATCTCAAGAGGCTTACAACCCCACCAGGCAGTGTACCTGACCGATGTAGTATAGTGTAGTGGTAAGTACGGGGGATTGATCGTTCTCCACAGGGAATAGTGTTCGTTAGGTATGAAAGGCTACTCTAATTAGGTCTAAGGGTTGAGGAAGATTCTTTTTATGTTTTTATAATTTTATGAAAGCAAGTAAAATCTCGGGTTTGAAGGAGTGGGCGGAATTAGTTGCTAGTCAACTAACCCAAAATTTACTACGAATGCAAATAAAATAAAATAACAAAAATGAAATGTGGTGAGAAACTTATGTGTAGAGAAATGTGTTTACTTAGATTTCCTTACTCCCTAACTATCTTTTACCGGTTAATTAGTGTGTATTAGTCGCGTGGATGACGGGTGTATTCCTTAATACCATTCGTGGGGTGGCGTACTTACTTCCCCAACTCTACAAGCTCCTACTTCACTCCTATGTCGAGCCGGCTAGGAAGCTCCTAACATGGGATCACTAGAATTCGCTTGTGCATTAAATACAACCATAAAAACCTTTAGTACGCGTTTGGTTCATGTTTCTTAAGACGTTCAAGCAAGTTACCGAATAGGAAGTTAGCCAGTTTTCTTAAGCCTAACATAGATAAACAATCATCCAATACAACTAACAACACACTAACAACCAATAATCAATAGCTAGGTTTCATTAGATCTAAGCAAACACAAGATAAAATTAGCCTAACATGTTAAACAAAAGACAAGCATAAGATAGAATCAAACAACACATAGACATATTGAATGATTAATTGATAACTTATCTTTTAATGAAACATGGAAGATCTCAAGGCAAAAAGCCCTGAAAAAGTAGCTAAAATCGTCTTAGGGTTTTATCCCAAAATTCCACACACTAAGCTCTCCCTTAATGACAAAAAATTAGAAAACTATATATAGATTTTTGGATCTGACGGCGTCACCTTATGCATTGTGACGCCGTCACCTCGCCGCTTTTAGGGTTCCCGGGTGACCTTCTTAACGCCGTCCCTCTTTAGCTCTTCAAAAATCCATTCTGGCCTATCAAGGCTTGACGCCGTCGGATCATGAACGTGACGCCGTCCCCTTATGATTTAAGCCGTGACGCCCTTGATTTAGTTAAAGCGTGACGCCGTCAGAATTCTCATGCTAACTCACTGGCCCGTCATGAGTAAATTTCACATCCAACTTTTCTTGCCAAGGCATGACGCCGTCCCATGTTAATTGTGACGCCGTCAAGAGTAACTTTCAGCCGATTCTTGAGACTTTGCCGTTTTCTTCACTTTAATGCTCCAAAAACGTCCAAAATGCCTCCTTTTCCAGATTTCTCCTCAAAAGTACCTAAAATGACAAAAGGAACGATTTAGGGCAATATTTGATCAAATAAATACGATTTCGGGCTTAAATGACCCCTTAAAAGCGGTACACTTTTCGCCTCATCAACTGAGCTTCTAAAGCTCCTTCAGGGGGTAGATCTTCAAGGATTAAGGACACAGCAAGAGTCCATTTCTCAGGCTGTTAATACATCCAAGGAGCACCTGATCAAAATCTCCTCAGCCTTTGAGCAGCTCTCAACAACACATAATGAGCTGGTCAAACACTACACCACCCAAGTAACTGAACTCACCACCCACCAGAGGGAAATGGCTACCGAACTGAGTGCCGTGAAGAATGAGACTTCTGAAACAAAGTCTATGGTCTCCAACATTTTATCCATTCTTCAGGCCTCTCATACTCCTCCACCTCCTCAGTCAGCAGGTGTCTCCACTGAAGCTCTGCCATCTGCTGAGGGGGAGAAAATTGATGATCCTCCAATCCCTGATCCCAATTCTGCTTTAGTGACTGTCCCTGAGACATCCACCAGTCAACCTCCTCCCATTGACAAAGGGAAGAAAATCATGGTGACTGAAACAAGCCCTCCTCCTGAATCACTCTTAGTCAAGGCTTCTTCTGAAAGACGTGCAGATCCTGATGCACCATTCTATGTTGACTTAGAGGATGGGAGAAGGGTCTATGGGACTCCTGATCAACTGGCTGAAATTTTACACCAAGAAGAGCTCAGGAAGGAAAGAGAGAAGGAGCTGGTACTCAACAGGTCTGAAATCTCTAAAGTTGCCAAAGAAGTGATCAAGGAGTCTGAGCAGAAGGACATCAAAGGGGATGAGTTTCTCAAGCTTCAGGCTGAAATCCTTAAGGAACACAACAAACAAGCCAAACTTAAGGAAGAAAAGAGGCAGAGGATTTATGAGAGGTATGTATGGCACATGACCAATACCAAAGGTGAAGGCAAAATAACTGACATCACCATTCACCCCACCAGACCTCTGAGCTTAACAATCCATAGAGGTCCAAGAAAGTCTGAACATCTTCCAACTGTCAAATTCTCAGACTATGGGTTAAGAGAATGGGATATGATGATGCCTATCCTAAGGAAGAAAACCGCAAGCAAGAATGCCCCAATCATCATCAAGTCACTGAGTGCTAAGTATGAGGAACTTGCAAGAGTGGCAAAGAGTCTGGGCATTAACCATGATGAGGCACTTGCTTCTCAGGGACTAACTATCCCTGAGTTTACTCAGAAGGTTGGGAAGAAAAGGAAAGCTGTAGCTATGGAGCCTGAACAATATATAGCTGCACTTCACTGCAATAGAGTTCCTCCTCAGGGAGTTAAATTCCGTCCCAACCTAGTCATTAAGGAACCTGAGTATGGCATCTTCTTTGTGGATGAGTTTGGTCAGGAAGCATTTCAAAGAGTCTCTGACATCGACAAAGTAGAAACGACAACACTCCTTGCTTACAAACTGATGGCGCTTAATATCAGGAGACCTGAAAATGAGGAGTTTGTAAAGTTGATGGATCAGTTGATGAAAGAACGACCTGATAAAGAGGTGTTGATGTCAAAGAAGGCGAAGCTTGAACTCATGGGTCTTGTTGAGGAACCATGAGTATTTTGTACTTAGAATAATAGGACATGTAATGATATGAATAAATTGATGAATGTTTTGTTATATCAGTATCCTTATTTATTTTCTAGTACATTCAGTATGAGCAGAAGACTTTAGCTCACTCATACTGATCAAAACACTTAGGAATAATTTATATCCAAATAGGGGGAGATTGTTGGGTCATGAAAAACCCAAGAATACGTAAAACATGATTTGGACACAAATTAACTAAGTGTTTAACTTAAACCGAGAACAATTCAAGTCACTGAGGGAACAGTCTCTCAGTGAGTCATCTTCAAGATGCTCAAGACGAATTCAAGAAGGATTCACCTCTCAGGAAGGCGGCACTCCCTGAGTCGGACTTAAGCCAAAGAAGAAGATGATGGTTCAGTGAGTATTGGACAAGAACTCACTGAACCCCAGTCTCCTCAATAACAAAGTGATTGAAGACTGAGGAACCAACGCCTGAAGAAAAGGCGGGAACAATAGGGAAAAGATCTGAGAAGATAATAGTGTAAACCCAACACTCTTCTCTTGTCAGATCCAACCTTCCCTATTGCGGCTAAAAGTCATGGAGTGTCAGCCAACAACTCCCAAAGTCTTATTAGCCCTTTCCTATTGGTTCTTGGAAATGACAATTACTATTTGTAATTTTCAGACACGCAACCTCAACAACTTGTATTATATTTAATCATTTATACTTAGATTACTTGTGTATAAATAGATCAGATGTGAGAGAAGTTAAAGTGTGCTTTGTATATTTAAAGTCTTGAACTTTTGCAAAGAAACTTCTCTCCTACAAAGAGTATACAACTCACTGAGATAGCTCAGTGGGTATATTATTACCACTCAAGCAAAAATTGAGTTTCGATAGGAGACACCCCATACCCTTGTCTATTCAATCCCAAGTGTTTGTTCCGCAAAACACTTGGGTATAGATTCTTGGAATTATTTCTAATAAGAATTTAAACGTTGAAAAATCTTGTTGTTTTTATACTCACGTTTTATAACTATTAGAATTAATCCTAAACATTGTATTAGTCATAATACGAAATAGATTAACTTTCTAGTTAACTCTTATCGTATAAAGGGACCAACAGTTCCAGTACTAGTTCCATCTCAGTCCACTCTTCCCTTGTTCACACTTTTCTCCTTTTTAATCATACCTAAGGACTTCTACACTAACTAGTGGATTGTCCCTGGGTAGATCCCTCCGGCTCGGGCGGGATCGTGGGAACTTGTACCTAACCTTACCATCCTTATAACTCCAATACATTAAATAAAATGGTCAGTCTTTGGTGTTCTTCCACAATTTCCATTAACCAAATCTTTGAAAAATCTCTCAAAGTGTTCATGATTAAGAAACACATTTTACTAACACTTTGAGAGTTTTGAATTTTTCAAATGCTCCCCCTCAACATGTGCTTGGATGATTGTTTTATAAATTTGCACATGTTGGGTGGAGTTCGCACTTTTTGAATTGATCCACTTTCAGTGAACATGACCGATTCGAGACACGCTTACATCACTAGTTAGACTAGCTTGAAATTATTACCCGGCCTGGTCAAGTCCACAGAAAGTTTCTCGAAACGGTACACTCTACTCAGACATATCCTTTTCGAGACACGCTTACATCACTGGTTAGACCAGCTTGAAATTATTACCCTTCCAGGATATGTCCTTTCGATTGATGACAATATATGTTTCGTCAATTCATTGGTGAAGTCTGTGCCTTGCTCACATAGGATGCCAAATCCTTTTGTCCATTTGCTCCCCCTCAATATGTGCATCGATATACGAAAGAGTTTAGCACATATGGGAGAGCTTACATTTACGTCCAAACATCACATTTTATCAGATTTCATATTTAAATCACATTCTCTCCCCCGATCAAAAATTTCAAACCATTTGAGATTTGTGATCCCAATTGATTTAAATAAGTTAGAAAATGTGGGAGAAAATGTGTCCGATTTAATGTTTTCTGATAATGGAACATACTATGCTCCCCCTTAATCTAAGAGGGAGATTCACTGCTTATTATGCACAAGTCGACAATTATGACACAAATGATAATGACCTTTTTGTGCAGATGATGTAATCACCCGCTTTTCTGAGTGAGTCAGTGGTCAACATTGATTATCCATCCACCAACAAAACGTCCAAGTATTGTAGATCCCCACTTGGCGAGATCAGAATAAATACTGCTTTGTTTCACTGAAGGTGGTGGTGGTGATGACAGTGTCGTTGTTGTTGTTGCTGCCGATGTTGTTGTCGTGGTGAATACTGAGCCAAACAATAGAGTTTGAACATCTGATCAAATGGTTAGAGCTGGAACTGGCACATTCATATTGGCTATGGAATCTGCATAAGAATATCAACACAGATATACATACATACAGATACACTATTCCTTAATAGCTACCACATAGCAGCTTGCCACATCATAATACCAAGTTCATCTCATAATCAAACCATAATCAGGAAGTACATCAAACCACTATCTAGCATGAAGAGCAATTAGCAATCATGAACATGGCAATTCACTCATATTTCAACATTCAATTCAGGATCTTAGGGACAAGATTCTAACATGATAACTATATACCTAAGCGAATCCTGAGAACATATGCACTATATCAACAACAATTAAGCAGCAATCGACTAACGACAGTCAAACAACAATTGAAATTCATTCATTCAGATCATACACATGCCAGTGGAGTATTCAAGAACATCAAACACAATGGGTTTTCTAACTTCTTTTAGATTTTGAGTTTTAAAGTATTTAGGGGATTAAACGAGGATTCCAAAGTGACACAAATGAGCCTTCTAGTTACATAAAGCTAGGAAACTATACGCAAGTTGCACATAATGCCCTATTCTTTCTAACAACTAACACATTTGGCTATTTGATATAAAGTTTTAGCAATTTCCTCTTCAACTAATACCACATAAGAAACCCGTTTGATGATATAAAATTTGAATTCACTCTCCCCCTCAATCAATGACCCGTATTCTAGTTAGAGATTTGTAGTCGTTGATTGAGTGACAAATTTTATGCACAATCCAAGTCTAAAAGAATTTCAAGCAACACATAATCACCAAGTGTCTCACAAATAATTTTCAGAAGAATCATAGAATGAAAACTATTTGCATACAAAGAAGATTTCTCTTCTTTTTCAAGAAATGATGCACTGAAACGTACATCAGATCGAAGAAACATGGATATAAAGTAATCCATGCCCAGGTGAACATCACCCAGTTGGAGGAACAACCGTCTTTTTGGCGACGTGCTTTCCCCATTTTGAAGCGCGGGTTGCTATCTGAAGTAATAGCAAGCCATTTAGACATGTTTTAACAATCCATTTTAACTTCTGCTCGAGCTTCATTTAAAGACCCGTGCCATTATTGAATGACATTTCTAAGTCCGTAAATGTTATCGATAAACAGAAGACATGCCTAGGTGAAACTATTTTTTTTGGGATTTTCTATTTTTCAATTTTTTATGGTTTTTTCGGTTTTACGTTTCTCTATTTACAATTTGCAGGTTTTCTATATATCTATTTACAAAATGGTATAAGATATGAACAAAAATGTATGAAGCAAATATATACAAGGATACGAAACAAAAACCATTACTCCTCAGCATCCCGAATCTTCTCCGCTGCCATCACTTGACTTGCTGACGAGCAATGTGAGCACATTTAATTAGGGATTAATTCTGGCTTTTCACTCTCCCCTAATTAGTGCTCTCCCCCAACCTTACCACCTTTCTGATGAACGCCCATAATAGGAAGAAGTCTTTTGATGAACGCCCATAATATGAAGAAGTCTTTTGATAACCAAATGCATGCCGTCTTTAGTCTTCTAACACATAGCGGAGAATGTAGGATAGACTGAAGACTCGACCTTCTTCAAGATTGTCCATTTGGGGGAACAGAATACCAATCATCTTCATCTCACCAAATGCCTTCCAGTAACCTTTCATATAACCCATCAGTCCGCAACGTACACATGAGATGATAACACCAAAGTAACAAGTTGAACCACTGATCATCAATAATATGTATCCTGAGATATTAAGCCCGATCACGTGAACCTGTTGTGCGTCCTTGATGTACACATTCTCTCTCCCCTGATGGTTACGATTAATCAGCCCATGACGTACAAATAAAATGTGTACACCAAGGACGCACAACAGGTTCACGTGATCGGGCTTAATATCACATGACGTACAAATGAAATGATAATACCAAGGTAACAAGTTGAACCACTGATCATCTATAATTTGTATCGTGTGATATTAAGCCCGATCACGTGAACCTGTTGTGCGTCCTTGGTGTACACATTTCTCTCCCCTGATGGTTACGATTAATCGGAATCATCATAATGATGTGTACATGAAGCATAATGACGTGTACATGAAGCATTGACTAGAAACCCTTTGACACTGATTGTACCAGCCTGTGAGAAGATGTCGATTAGCATTCCATGACCATGTTCTTCAACACCTTGATAGACGGAGGAAGATGTAGTGTTGGAGAATCATGGTTTGCACGACTCCTGAACTGATGTATTCAGAAGTCGTATGACCATTTCTCAATCATCAATCAACATGTAGATTATTCACCCTTTCCCCCCCTCAAAAATTGCATATGCCTGTCAACTACAATTTTTGATTGAGCGAGTGAATAAGAATACCATCAATGGTAAGTAGATCCACTTAATGGTTCTTGATAACTGACATGTAGATTATTCACCCTTTCCCCCCCTCAAAAATTGCATATGCCTGTCAACTGCAATTTTTGGTAGAACAAGTGAATAAGAGTATACTCCAATGTGTGTCTATCCACTTGAAGACTGAATAAGCACGGAAAGAGCATGAAACTTGTTGATGAGAATGGCCATAAATAAGAAGATTTCTCTTCTTCCAAAGATAAAGCGCACTTAAGCGTACACCTTTCTTTTCTTTGAGGAACGGGGCCTGAAGTGTTATCTGCAGACGCCATTGTCATTGAAGAGCGAGGCCTGAACTGATGTATTCAGACGTCATTGTCGATGAAGAACGAGGCCTGCACTGATGTGTACAGACGTCATAGCTAATGAAGAACGAGGCCTGAACTGATGTATTCAGGCGTCATCTCTCTCTTTTCAACTTCTCTCAGCTAACTCGTTACCAACCCCATTATCATTATGTCGGCTCTTTGTCGTGACTACTGATGGAGAAAACCCAATATGATGAACTTGAGACTGAAGTAACATAACCCGAACTTGTGACTTAAACTTGTACTAATGTGTGACTAAGAGCGGTGTAGAGACTTCGTGCAACATTGAATCCCTAAGTACTCTATACTCTTCGACCAACCAACCATCAAGTATGAGACGTACATCACCTCTTGGATATCCACAACTTCGTGTGACACTGAGCACTACAACGTAACTCCTTAAAGTGATAGTTATTTTGTAATAGAGAGGAAGAAAAAATAACTAGATATCCAAGTCCTCGTCATTGTAAAGGTTAACCGCTCGAACAAGGATCTCGAAGAATCTTCATCCAACCACCCCGATATCTTCAGATACTAAGTACACGCACCCATGAAATTTCACTTCAGCCTCAAATAAATAATAATGAATTAACGCCGTAGTCACATCTTGTGGTTAATGCCCAGATCTAGCCCTTTATGATGATTTAACTGAACTTTGATAATGGTTTTTAACCCGATCACGGTCAAGAGCGCATAACCCATCATCACGGGATTTTACAAATCTATGATTTAAACCGAGAAATAAGTTCTTTCGCGGGATTTTACAAAACCAAGAAGAACCGTGAGATAGTAACAAATAGAATGTGGCATGACTGATTTGGTTTTGGTGAACATCTACTTGGTTTAACATGCAGGAGATCAGCAATAATTCTTCTTAAATAAGTAGAATGCTTCACAAACCATACTAAGTAAAGCAGTATAAACTACTTCCCTCTGGAGGATGACCTCGTAACACAGTACACCTTTCTCCCCCATGATAGTTTCGACTTTTCGGAAGCATCATAGACGTGTACAGCCATATGCATGAGAAGATTTTGACTTAAGCATCATCTATGACTTGCGGTACCATCGAATATCCCGTGAGAATTGCTGATCACATCACAACTTTTAAATCCTTTGGCCAACTAACCAACCTCGCACTCAGACAACTATTTGTGACCACTTGATGAAGGAAACCCGATATACCAATATTGAAAAATGAAGTAGAAGTCCCCAAATTCGTTACTTAACCTTGCACTAATGTTAGAAGAACGGTGTAGAGAATTAATGCTCCAAGCAAATCTCTAAGTGCTCAATACCCAACCAAAGTATGAGACATTAACACCTCTTGAGATTATCGACAACGTCATTGACGTGTGACACTGAGTACTCCAACGTAACTCTCAAGTGATAGTTACCCTGACTGCTGGTAACTAGATAACCTAAGTCTTCAATTTAAAATTTTAAGCACGAGCAAGTTATCATTGAAGGTCATGCATCCAACCAACCCCGACTTCAAGATACGATAAGTAGACTCTTTCGTGAAATTCAACTTCACTCTCAAGCAAGGAATACCAAATTAACTTCTTGATCATCTTGTGCGGTTGAATAGTCAAAAAGAGAAGAAACATGCGCTAATTCTTAGCAGTGCCCATGACTCATAGTCAGTCCTATCAAGCATAGCTGTCTGACCCAGCTGCTTGGAT
This sequence comes from Artemisia tridentata subsp. tridentata, assembly GCA_021014915.2. NCBI lineage: Eukaryota > Viridiplantae > Streptophyta > Magnoliopsida > Asterales > Asteraceae > Artemisia > Artemisia tridentata. The sequence goes on from CP139502.1 coordinate 40,966,123, forward strand.
GTTATCAGATGCAGTGCATGGAATAGTTGTCATACTGTATACAGGATTTTACAGTTCTTGAGATTTAACCGAGAAATAAATTCAAGAACAAACTGCACAACAGTAAGTATCAAACCGCTGAAATCTTAGGCAAATCGCTAAGATCCAAACCGCTGAAAGCTAAACCACTGAAACTGGAGCCGCTAAGATTCAAACTGCTGGAGACTGAACCACTGAATCCTGAAACGCTACGATCTGACCCGCTGTAACCGGAACCGTTAAGGTTCAAACCGCTGGAGACTGAACCGCTACGAAACACGCGCTAATTCTCCCCCTCAAAAAGGGCATGCAATGACCTTTTTGCCAAAGCTGAGAGTCCGTGATGTTTGTGAATTTGACAAGCACAATATAGATACATGAAAGAGGCAAATAAAACTACTGCAAAGAAGATGGTGATTAAGACTCTCTTGTAGTAACCCTTTGTTTTGTCTCTTCATCAAAGGTTTAGCAGATTAAATACCCAACCTTCCATCCTTTATTGTATATATCCACTTCTTGAACTTCCAAGTCTAATCACCATAAATACGCTCGAGCAAGGGTCATCAAAACATCGTGCATCCATCCAACCCCGAGATGTTTGAGACACTAAGTACACCAACCCGTGAATTAACAAACCAACCAAGTTACCATAATTTCCCAATTCCTGCCGATCTCGTAGCACAAACTTATCCCGAAAACAAAATAGTCAAACCCCGTAAGTTTTATTATGTCTAAATCCAAGTCCAGCCTACTTGTCCAAAATTAATTTCACGGGATTTTACAGCTCTTGAGATTTAAACCGAGAAATCGAATCTTTCGCGGGATTTTCTAAAATCAACAAGAGAAACCGTGAAATCAACAAGAACAACTAAGAGTGAGTTGCAATACTAATCTTCAAAATTCAAGTCAAAGAAGTTAAATCTCAACTTGATCAAATCGCAACAAGTCAAGTCGCAGTTTGTCAAATCGCAATCAACCAAATTGCAATAAGTCAAATCGCAAGTGTCAACTCGCAACGTCAAACCGCAACTGGTCAAATCGCAATAAGTCAAATCGCAACAAGTCAAATAGCAACTTGCCAACTCGCTATTTACCAAATCGCAATTAGTCAACTGTAACTCAAATCGCAAAGATCAAATCGCAGGCTCACTCACATAGCAGGCACCAATGCTGCCAAACCCACAAGTCTGTAAACACGTTGACATTCATATACCCAAATCCTAGTCGTGACGTATGTATCCACGTGAGATTTTGTAGATCCAAACATACCACTCGTTTTCGCCAAATGACTATACCAAAAAATATTTTCCGTATAATACATCACAGCTCAAACATATGGTCCAACACAAATTCCAACCTAATCCATCAAGCAAGTATAAGAGTCTAGTTTAGCCCAATGATATCCAAGTCCACGCAGCCCAGAGAATTAAGACCCGATCCAGAGAAAAACACCCCTACCCTAACACATCGGGTATTTAACTATCACTAAACCACTTTATCACTAACCCTAATCACATCTTAATCCGCCTCCTCCTCTTCTCTCCTCAAACGCAGCCAAACTAACATCACATATCATCACAAATAATCCGATTGACTGATCTTCAATCAAAGAACATGTCTCACTAATCCGATACTCACAAACACAAGAACAATTATACCGAGACCTTTTTCTAAAGTTGTTGCACTTATTCGAATTAAGAAGATGCACAAGAGGCTTCAGGATCTAATAATAGGTCTCGGGTAGGTTTGACATATGTTGTTTTCGATTTGTTGTTGTGTCATGAACGAATTAAAGAGAAAGGTATAACACTCTTGTTATATTTTCTTCTTTAAATTTCGGATATTAATCAAGAAAGTTAAATCATTTTCACTGATCTATGATGTATTGTTCTTTCGTGGTATGATCTTTTAAGGTATATGTGCTTATAGTGCCACACGAAAAAGAACTAACTGAGATCTAGATCAAATTAACTTGTTTTGATTGAGTCTAAACGAATCGGAGAAAGACAAATAACATAAGTGTTATAATTCTTATCTATATTGATTCGGATAGTCACTAAAGTAAGGCTTCAAGTATCTTGATCGATGATGAGTTTAATTTCTTTCGTGTGTTTGACTTTTGAGGAGCTCGATTTATCTTTGATAACCACGAAAGAAAGAGAAACTGAGATCTTGTAGTTATGAATCATTTTGATTCGAGTAGGATATTGGAGTTGTGATTAAAGTGGTTAATGAAGTTGTGTATAGGATAGTTGTGGATTTTGGATGTTCGTCGTGGCTGTGGTGACGTATTTAGTTGTTGGATGTTGGTCTTGTGTAACATTTTTCTTTGATGAATGGTTTTGTTGTTAAGGTTGTTCTGTGGTCGTGGTCCATGAGTCGATCTGTCTTCATCTTTTCTGTACTTTGATAGACCTTTGAGTCAAGTCGCAACCCTTGAGTCAAATCGCATTTGCAAGACCATTGTTAGACAAATCGCAACCTTTGAGTCAAATCGCAACCCGCTAACTGACAATGCGCAAGAAACGAAAAACGTCACTTTCACTTTTCAGTAACCTTTTTCCAGTTCCAGTAATTAAGTAAAATCGCATGTAAAAAGAACAGGCAAATCGCTACACAATATTTCCTTTTAAGTATACCCAAGAATTCCACTCAAATCGCATACAAGAGTACAGCCCAACTCTCAACAAAATCACAAACAAGAACACCTTTTCCAGGTGCACTTTTAGCTTCTCAAATAAGCCACAAACCACAGCCAAAATATTACCGAAAGTATTAACCAAAATATTGGGCACGATAAAAATTGTACAACAATAAAAAGGTGATATTCGAGCTGGGTTTTTATTAAACACAAGTGTTAAACAAAGAAACTAAAGCCACAAAAAGAACACACAATTGGACTTGTGCTATTCGTACAAAACCAGTGAAGCCCAAAACACACAACTGGACTTGATATTCGAACAAGTAGAACGAAAAACCAATTGGACATATAGTGATTTTCTTGAAACTGTGTTCGAACCAACCAAACCAAAATAAAACCGAGAAGCATAGAAACCGCAAATAGGCAAGCACACACAATCAATCGAACCTAACCATGGCTCTGATACCAATTGTAAATCTATACATATTGATTGTGTAGATTCGGGTGGTCTTGGATTATGGAAGAACAAATCCATTGTAGAAGTTTTAGAGAGAGAGAGAGAGTAGAGAGAGTGGGAACTAGTGAGAGAAACTGGAAATATTAGATTGAAGGTGTAAAGAGTTCCAACCCTTCCCACACTTGGGAAGGGGTATATATACTATCTAACATATGGTGCCCCTAGTGGGTTGTGGAGTGAGCTGACAGTGGGTAAAGACCCGACCCACTCCACAAATATAAATATAACTGCACTAATAATACTAATAATAATAAGCCTACGAGCTACATAAATGCTAAATAGATACTCGGGGTGACCGATTCTTCACATGAATATTTATATTCCTAACACTTAAGTTTTTCATCTTTTTCATATATCTCATTAGCTTGAAAGGTGAGTTTTTCGTTTAAGGAAGCTTGTTTGTTTTGATAGTTATCTATTTGTGCTTCTAAATTTTTAACAGCTTAGTATAAGCAATAATTTTTGCTTCCTGATCACCTATTTGTGTTAATTGTTCATCACACAAAGCTTTAAGATGATTATATGAATCAATGCATAATTTTGAGCACAAAGATACCTCAGTACTGGAACCAATAGCCATAAGTGCATGGTTCGGCTCTTCATCCTCAGGTGTGTGTTCATCCCAATTCACAGCTCCAGCTTCCAATGTCATCAAGCTCATCTGATTCTTCCCCATCTTATCATCATCTTGTGAGTCAGAACCCTTCTTCTTTTTCCAATCAGTAGTCACTTTTTCAGTGCAATTTCTGGAAAAGTGACCATGCTTGTGACAATTATAGCACTCAATAGTCCTCCTATTGTATCCCACTGGTGACTTCCCATCAAGCTTAATGTTCCTCCCAGTCTGCTTGTAAAACTTCTTAACCCTGAAAGCAATCATGGCAATTTGCCATTTGATATCCATTTCTTCAACTTCAACATCATTGATCTGCTCAAAATCCTCACTGATGAAATCTTGATCTTCTAGTTCCTTAGCAAGAAGTGAGTGAATTACTTCATCAGCAAAGCCTGCTGGAGCATCTCTTTCTTTTCTCATGCTGCTAGAAGAAGTTCCATAACCACCAGAATTAATGCTGCCAGACTTAACCTTGTTAGTGTTGCTCTTGCCTTGAGAAACAAAAGCAACATTTGTAGAACTTGAAGCTTCTTTTCCTTGGATTTCTTGTTCAAACACCTTGAGGTTGTTGTACAGGTCATAAATAGTCATGGTGTCAACTTCACCATTCATCCTCATGGTCAATGTCACACTTGACCATTCTTTTGGTAGTGCTCTAAGAAACTTTTGGTTTGCATCTTCTTCTGACACAGCTGCACCATGAACCTCCAATTGTGATAGAAGATGTTGAAACCTATCATAACCTTTTTCCAATCCCTCTGAGCTGGATATAGTAAAAGATTCAAATTCCTGTTTAAGAACAACCTTCTTCATCTTCTTGGAGTTAGCATTCCCTCCAAATCTTTTCTTGATAGCCTCCCAGATTTCCTTGGCATCATTCATGCCATGAAACCTTCTCAGATGTTCTTTGGGAATTGCCATTAGCAGCATAGTCTTGGCCTTCTTCTCCTTTTCAACAACCCGTATCTCTTCAGCAGATACTGGTGGTAATATCCTAATCACTCCATCTGTTCCTTGTGAAATCCTTTTCTTCGAATTTCCGTTCTGTATGACCTTCCAGACTTCGCTATCAATATACTCCAGATAATGTTCCATATCCACAGCCCAGATGTCATATTCTTCTCTTTTTAGGATTGGGAGTTTTATGTTGGATATGGTTGTTGTTGCAGAGATGGGTTGTTGTTGTTTAGATGTGCTTGCTTTGGGTTTTTCTTCATCATGGATTGATTTTTCATCATCACTGTTGTGAACTGAGAAACCATCATTCTTACTGGAATTTTCAATGCCAGACATGTTGCAGGGTTTAGGTGAATGAATTTAGGGTTTGGTTGTTGTGCTTCTTCAAACTCAGAGTCTCTTTACAGTCTCTGATACCACTTGATGGTCCACACGAGTTATGGATCCAAGTAGCCTTGTTACTTGTTAGACGACTTGTATAAACCAAATCGATCTAAGTAAGAAACTCTAACACCTTGCTTATTGTTAATGCGGAATCTTAACAACAAACAATGAAGAACACAATAATAACTAACTTCGTATATTGATTTGTTTAATCTTTTGTGATTACAATCTTCGTCGTCATCTCTAAACTAATGACTAAGGTTCCTTTTATACACTAAGGAAACCCTAGATACAAAACTTGCTGAAGGATATACGTATCTTCTCTAAAGATAATTACATATCCTTTCCTAACTTATATCTAACAAACTTTCCTAACTTTCATGACCAGACTTAACAACTAAAGTCAAACAGACTTAACTTACTCTACCAGACTTAATAATAAACAACCAAACTTAACTATTACAAGAACTAATTGATAGAACTACCAGACTTAATTACGTAGCCCACCAGACTTAATTCTGTTCTTCCATTAAGTCTTCTCTTGTCTTGTGATAATTCCCAACACAAATGACTACCGATTCATTACACAACTATTGGCACGCCATTTGCCACACGACTACACTTTACCAATCAATAAAAGAACAACGGGGGTACAAACTTTACACTTGAGCTCGGTATTCTACCTAAGCTCCTAAACACATACTACCTTTGATCTTGCATAACCAAAACCTTAATCCCTATATCCAAGCCATCCATATAAGCATGCCAACCTACAAAACGGTTAGACAACTAAACCGTAAGCACAAAGGCTTAGTAAGTAAAACGATCATAACATACCATTACACTTCAAGCAACACATAAGCTTCATATACATTAACACTTACTTTACGGGCTTACTACTCCAAGTCTCATCTAACACATAACATCAACTTATCACATAAGCCACATTCATCACATGACTAAAGCATATCTCAAGTCCATATTACTTGACACAAAACATACATAATACATATATGTTAGCAATCCATATAACACATGTCATCATCATTTTACTTACCTTAGCTCCAAGCTAAGCACAATCAAGGCCTCATCATCAACCTTATCATCATCATCATCATCATCATAAACACCCTAAGTCATAACATCATACAAATACTTAACACATAACATAATAATCATAACAATGGTTTATACAACCATCAACTTACTTCTTTCATCTCTAATCATCATATAATCATATATTGATTACATGATAAACAATCCCATCACTTACTAACTTAAACCCATCATCAACACATCACATAATCATCATTACCTATTAATTATACTTAAAATACCATTTACCCATCTTTCCCAAGTTAGGGTTCATAAACCCTAACTTCTCAATTCATTAACTAACACTAATTAGAGGGATTACTTACTTACAAGGATCATTGCTAGGGCTTATCTCTTGATATGAAATCATTCACTAATCAAACTCTTCATTATCAAGCTACTTCCTTTCCCTCCTTTTTCTCTTGAACTGAACTTCACCTACTCACTCTATCTCCTCGAAATAAAATGAAGATACAAGAAGTATCTAGACACTTGTAGGGGATAAGTTTGCCTATATGACACACTAAGCCCCTCAAGTCCCCTTTCTTCCACATTGGCCACAAATACTTATTATAACACAATTTTGCATATGACAACTTAAGCCCTTGAAGTCACAATACTTTCATAATCTTTTAATCCATTCATTGACTATTAGTTGACTATCGGGTTTGACTGTAACGTAACATTTATCGACTGTCCAATCACGTAACTCCCCAACCCGATAAGGGTAGAAGTATTACGTTATGGTGACATATCAAAGCAAACACAAGCATATGACTTAAATAATACAAAAGAATTTCAAAGGTTACAAAGGGAAAATCTGAAATACAAGGTTACAAATGAGAATTACAATAAATACTAAGTCTAAAAATATAATCACTTCTAGTCATCTCTAATCCAGAATAGCTATCAAGGTATAGTCTTCTAAGTCCAAAGTACTCTCCACTCATAACCCAGCTTCCAAATAAAACCTGCGCAGGAAAAGAAATGCGGCTGAGCTTAAAAAGCCCAGTGAACAGATATGTATAACATAACATAACGGTAAATAAGCATAAGCAACGAAGGAATAAGAATACAAAACGAAAAGTATAATCATGGAAGTCATACGAATTTTAAAGAGAACTAAGAATCAAGAATGCATGGGAACTGAATAAGAAATGAATCAAGAGAATAATGAAATAAGGGAAAAGTTCATATAAGGATGTGCCATAAGAACTACATACACAATCCGTCAAATCATACTAAAGCAATACAAGTATACGAAGAGGGGAGACCTCTAAGTAATAAAAGTGTGAGAAGGAGTGTAAGCACACACCACCTGGTCACCATAACATACAAATACATAAACCTAGGATATATCCATATGCTCCCTAACAAAATATGGATGCCAGTACTAGACTGGTCACACATATATAAAGTTGGCCAATAGTTTACACAATAAATCATAACATAAGGGGGAACGCCGTAGATCTATCACACCTCTACGGGAGTGTCATGCCTAGGGTGCCATCAAAGACATGGTCATGGTACCTCCACAACTAGGTTAGCTCAGGCACAGATCTATCATAGCATACAACAATAATAATCTAGCATGGCAAGAGAAACAAGATAGTAACTCAATAAGCATGGCAAAGCATAAGTATAGCATAGCAGAGACATTTAAATAAATGTCAGAATGAATCAATAAGAATGACAATCATACAATGAAAGTCATGAGTCAAATAAGGGAATCATATCAGGCATAGGATCGATAGAAATATCCCTACTGAAAAGGGAAAGAATATCTGTACCTTAGACCGCAAGTGAAAACACAAATAGAAACATAAAGATCGGAAGCAAACTCCTTCTTCAGCGAATCTACACGAATACATGATCGTCTTATTATTAATATCTTATTTAAATCAGATTACTTATTTTAGTCGGCTTTTCATTTTTAGTAACTTTCCTTTTATAGTAGCTTCCAAGAATAGTAACTTTCCAAAAATAGTAAGTTTCCTCTTTAAGTAGTTTAACCATTTTAAGTAACTTTCTATTTTTAGCAGGTTTCCCGAATTGGTAAGTTTCCATAATTAGAAGGTTTCCATATTGAGAAGGTTCCCAGATTAAGAAACATTTGTCGTTAATATCTAAGTTTATCATTTAATCAATTTAAGGTAACAAACGTGACTATTTTAATAGTTTAAGGTTCATAATGATAATTATATAAGTTTAGGGTTTATTATGCAATTATCACCAGTTTAGGGATTATAGTGCAATTATTGTAAGATTAGGGTATGAAATGTAAGTATCATAAAGTTACATGGTTTCACAAGTTAAGCCCTTTAGTTTAGAAAATGATAATTTCAACCCGTAAGTTTAATAATAAACAAATAACCCCTTATTTAGCCTTTTAAACTTTTATCAGCTTTTATCTATGAACAGATCACAACTTGACGAATTTTTGTACCACATCAGAACTCAAAAATAAAATTCAAAAAAATTCCCACAAGTACTTCAATGTCTTTAGAACCCACACAAATTTTCCCAGAATTTATTAGTTAGTCTAACCCCACACGAAAAATGCTCCAACTCAGACTACCCAAAAAACGTATCTGCTGTAGTACCCAAAAAGTATCCACTTGGTTGACCCACCAATACATCCAGGAAAAATCCCCAAAAATTCATGACATTACTAGGCATATAGAAGTTAACTACTGAAAAGTTTCATGACCCAACTCCTCATGGTTTGAAAATGAAAAATCGGCAAAGTGGACTGATTTTCAGAATCCTGAATTCAGTTTTGACACTCAATATCGCAAAAATCAAAAAGCTTACTTACCAACCTCAAATAAGCATATAATTTACATTTCCAGAGAGTACCCTGATTGAACTTATATTTAGACTCAAAAATCTCCCAAAAACACGTTGACATCACAAAGTTTGACCCATTTGATTTCGACCCAAAACTGGACAGCAGGTTTACATAAAATCACACGCAAACCCTAAACCCTTAATTACCCGATTCAAGTACCATATAATCCTAGGGTTTCTATTTTCTTTTCCCAGCTTTTAGGTCATGTTATGAAGGTATATTAGGGCGAAAATAACCAGGTCTAACGTGTGTTTAACAACAGATTCAAAAGGACCAAGACAGAAAAGTAAGTCGACATATATGTATTAACCATGTTTCATTATTTCATGTACTTGTTCATATCAATTCGCATAACATATCTCATTCTCAATTCGTGACATACATAATTCAAACGTGACAAAGGGAGAACAAGATCAAAATATGTAGAGCATGATTATTAGTTTTAGATTCGTTAAAATATAACCATTGTATGCGTCGAATGTGTATTCAAAATAAAAGGGTTTCGTGATAACTTTCACCAACGAATAGAGAATCAAGAACAACACAAGGACTTCACGAATTCAACCACACCTCTTCCTTTCTCCTTCTTGATCACGAATGGAATGCAAAAAAAATAGTTTTAGGGTTTGGTTTCTCTTGGAAGAATTTGTTATGCCGCCACTCTTGTTTAGGTTTTTAGGGTTTTGTAATTGTGATAAAAAAAAGTTCGGTGTATGAAGAATGAGGGAAAACCGTGTATTGTGATGAGATAAAAAGGAAGGATCGATTTTTATGGGATTGATGGAGTCAATTCCTTATTTAGTTCATGTTGGGCTTGGGCTTGTTTTGGTTTAAGTTTACTTGTGAAATTATACATATATTTCGGCCTATATGGATTTATTTAGGCGTGTACAAGTTTTCAAAAATAAATGTAACATAGCTTACTAATGTATAACATAAGTATAATCTTATTTATCTTATGTTGTAGGTTCCAAATGTTGTTCACGTTCAAGTAGTAGCATACAAATACTTTAGGTTATGCGTAAATATATGTTCTTCAAAAGTTCAAAATTGAAGGGTATTTTAGGTATTTTACGCGTTCATAAAATTTGGGTTTTACAAATCACATAAAGTCCTTAGCATATTCCATATAGGGTGGGGCCTATTCGTAACCGGGATACGGGTCTAACACGTGTTAACCCCTCAGTAGGCTGAGCTGGTTCATTCACCTTCCAAGGTAAAACTGGTGGAATCGTATTTGAAAGATGGGGAGCTTTTGCATCTAGAAACATCTTCCTCAACACACAAGCAGCATCATCATAATATCTGTAGTTACAAGAACATCATGGCATCAGTAAGACGAAAAACACGGTAACATTTTGTAAATCATAGTTTGACTTTGAGGTATTGGATATTTTGAAGTTAAACACATATTAAACAACAATATTAAATGAATGAGCACCATATGCACAGGCATATAATATCTTTGGGTCATTTTTATTTTTAAGCCAAGCTTCACTTGACTCACTGGAGATAAAATAATCCCCTTCTGAGACAGATGGGTCAAAATTACCACCTCTACTTTAAGGGATGAAGGCCAGAACACATGTATCTTTTCCTTTTCTCAGTTTTGTCAAGAGAAAATAAGGAGTTAAGAGAAATGTCTATATAAAATCTTTGTATTTCCTCTAAGCAGATTAGCTTAGTATAATCACTATCCGCAGATCAAAATAGACATCTATTCCAATTTATCAAGTAGTAAAAGCAATGTGTCTTAATACCACTTCTAGACACCTAAATATCACGTAACACCCAAAGTGACCATCTCACTTGCATGGACAATAATAGTCTAATACAGTGAAACGGTAAAACTGATGACATATTTTGTTTACCTTCTAATGAAGGTTCAGGTTTGTATCTAGCAGTCCGATATTTCTGCAGACAAAACCAAGCATTTTCTATATCAAATGAAGCAGATTTCCTCTTAAGTATGTATCTTACATCATCCATAAAAACCATAAATGTACCTGTAGATGGCCTTTTACATGATAGATGGTTAAGCCCTCGACTTTCATTAGCTTTAATACTCCCTTGGGGATTGCTTCTGTGGTTATACTTCAGTTAATTACATTATGACCATGGCGGCAACATACAAAAAAATAAAGAAAAAAAATTACTTTCACTTCCACCGAGCCTGTTGACCGCCTCCACGAAAGCTTCATAAAGTTCTGGGGTCCAGCGCATACGTGGCTTGCTTTGGGACCCGCTTCCACACGACGATGGTGTCATTGGGGTACAAGCATCTCCAGATGATGCAGGAACAAGCCCTTTAACTTGCACTGACAGTGATTTCTTGGATGATTTCCCCACATGAAACTCCATCTGCAATAAACAAATTTAAATGCCATATATATTAGACAGTTGTTGACATAGTGACATGACTTCTGAACGAGTGCATAAGTACCTAAAAGGTAACCACCTAGATTCTATTTTTCATTTTCACGTAAAGAACTTATTTAGCCCAGAAAAAACAATCAACATGTCCAAAATTTTGATGTAAGGTAATCTGACACAGTTCAAAGTAAAAAATGTTGACATGGTAGCCAACGTTTCATGGTTTTTTGTAGCTAAAAAAATCTCACAAGCAGCATGATATATGAGTTAAATTTGCAGTGATACCTTTGGCTCTGGATCATCAACTAGAATCTCATTCCAATTCGGCGTTACACCATCATCCTCAGTGTTTAAGATAGTTATTGAACTAATTGACGTAACCTACCAAACAAAGCAAGATTTACAAGTAATTATACCTGCACTAGTGACCGGGCCATTGAATTTTTTCAAACGGAGGTGGTGCAAACTTAAAGTAATCCCTTACAGACCTATACAACATAACCAATACACGTTAATGCACCCCATAGTTGACCATAGCCAAAGATAGTAGAGCAGAGTATACGAGTGACCTTACCCCAATAAATCAGGTACCAAAGCAAGCATTCTGCGAGCAGTAGGTGCCAGCCAGAAACTCAAATCCGATTCTATTCTGATAAGTTTAAGTACAATACCATCAAAACTAATGTTTTTATAAAAATAAAATCCGTCAATACCTTCAATTGAATTTTTAATTCAAACAAACAAACACCAGTTCTTTTTTCCAGGTCGAATCACAAAATCCCCTCACCCACCCCTGCAAATTCAAAACCCTAACCCTAATTATCACTCTGTACAATCTCTTTCCTTTTTTTACAAACGATTTGATTCTTTGTGATTGAATCTAATTGTGTGTTTTGATTATAGAATCATGACAGATACCTGAGATGATGGAAAACGAATCGCTGCTTGCCCTGTACGGATTCGCCTCTGGCCTCTGGGCACGTCGGAACCGCATGAGTTCACCGGGGTGAAGGCATCACGATCTCGTAAATTCATTGTGTTTCTTGATACTACGCCCCAACGAGGGTCTGTGGTGGATAAATTTATGGTGAGAGGTGACTAGCAAAGAAAACCCATGATGGTTTGTGGTTAGGCGGCAGAGAAGGGAGAAAGAGGATGAGATAAGTGTGGGAGTAGTGAAAATAGTGGGCGGGAGTAGTGAAAATATTATAACTATTGGAGGGACAATGAAAATGTAAATTTGATTTTTAGGAAAAAAAGTGAGCGGGAGTAGTGAAAATATTTGAGGGAGATATCAAAATTTGAGAAATTTTGTAAAATCAGTTTATAAAACATTTGAACTATAAACGCAAAAGTGTGACCATATATGACATTTGGTCACACTGTTCAAGTGTGTGACATATATTTGTCACTTTTAAATGCATATCGTGACTAATGCTTCAAACTTACTTTTCACTTGTCACACATTTCAAATTCATGTGGCTAAATTTTCAACAAAAACTAGCAGTCACATTTAAATAATGTGTGACAAACTTGAGTATATGATTTAGCCACATACACAATTACTTCATGTGATCATATATGGATTTTGGTCACACTTTTCAATTGTGTGACATATATTTGTCACATATGTATATATATAGTGTGACTAATGTTTCAAACTTATTTATATCCGTCACACGTCCCAAATTATAAGTGACTAAAAAATCAAAACAAGTTTACCAGATACCTCTAGTCACGAAAATATTTAAATGTGTGGCTGTAGCCTCAGATGTAATTCCGAAATGGTCACACAAGTCGGATCAAGTGTGGCTGTTTATTTTATTCTGGTACATTTAGTCACATAAAAAAGTTACTGTATGGCCGTTCGAAAAACTGCATGTGTGACGAAATCTCATTTTTGTACTAGTGATAGATATTTATTGAAATTTTGTAGTTTGAGGGGACAATCCTCATACTATTTGAAAGACAATGACGATGACGTTATTTTGAAGATGGAGGTTTTTTTAGCGTAATTTAAATGCAGTATTTGTGCATCTAATAGGTACGGATTTTGTTATTTGGAAAATTTTACAATGAGAGATGTTGTGCATGAATGTACAATATGACTTTAATATTTCAAGCAATATAAGCTTCTTGAGTTGTAGCTTTATAAGATATGTGTCAGTTAAAAAGAAACTCATTTGAGGTTTTATTGGCTTATTCTTGAAAAGTTTTTCATGTGGAAATATATTTTTAAAGGTACAACTTCATTTACTAAACTACATTTAAGATCGTTTAATGATATTTAAACATTCCATCTATTTTAGATCTTATGAATTTTTATGAGTCATGAAAAAAAAAAAAAAAAAAAAAAAAAAAAAAAAAAAAAAAAAAAAAAAAAAAAAAAAAAAAGTTTACCGACAGATTTTACATAGAGGATCACTCTCTCACTCTTGGACCAATTATTAATATATTAAAACATGGGAAATCGGATGAACAGTGCGCATTAACAGTACTGCTACAGTGCTGCTACAGTACTGCTACAGTATTTTTTTTAATAGGGTTTTTGAGTGGGCTGCTTGGGAAATCGGATGAACAGTGCGCATGAACAGTACTGCTACAGTTTTTTTTTTTTTTTTTTTTTTTTTTTTTTTTTTATTTCATGGACTGTTGGATATTTATTCACACGGGACGAATTTTGTAGTTGTTTTTTGTTGGATTTTATTTTTTTCCAAATTTTTTGTGGTATAACTTTGCTTGGTCTAAAATTTTTGTTAGACAAATAAGCAATGTTTTTCACAACACTTACGTGCAAAACACCCGCTGCAAAGCGCGGGCTACCCAGCTCGTTTATATTGATTAGTAGCTCTTACTTAAACGGTTCATAACAGATCTCAACTACTAATCTAGATGCATCTAGATATATATTAACCTTATATTTTTCTAATGATCTTCAAACTTGTATAGAATTCCATAGTGTCCTAAAATACTCTCCGAGCAATGTTCTTCAAGCTTCAAAAAGATTTCATATTGTCCTAGATTATTATACGAGCAATGTTCTTTATACATTTACAATGCCCTTTAATGGATTACTAATGCTGGTCAAAGAAAATGACGTTCTGAAGCAAATTTCCCGTGTATACAGTCATTTACGGAAGTTATGTCCTCAAATTGATAACTTAAGCTCCAAATTATTGATGCATTATGCATTTGATCGTATCTTAGACGAGTTCCTTATGTGGCGTAGATGACATATTTTTGCTGAAATCGAAGGAAGGGTTTTCCCATATTTAGTAGCTCTCAAACGGACCATTCATATCTCAAGAAATTACATAAAGCATTAGATATTGATCAAATAAGTAGACTAAGGATCAAATGACAAGAATCTATATGAGAAATAACAATAACTACACATTAGAGATGTATCAATTTAAATTAGATATATCCATAATCTTTTAGATGCATCATAATATATTTCTAGCTAAAAAGTTAAATGCATATACATATATATTAGATGCATTTCATCAAGTTAGACGAATCCTATGTACTTTTCGTCATCTGTGGGTTAAATTTGTTGTTAGTACTACTTTGCATCGTTTTCCCTTCAAAATTACATTCGAAACTAACGAGTTGTGATTAGAGATGCATCTAATTCAAGTCGATGCATATCAAATATGCGTTTATAGTTATTTATCATTTTTCTCATTTTAAGTTTTCTTCTCACTGGATTCTTAACCCTAAGTAAGTAACCAAAAACCACAACATGTTATAACAAATGACATAGCGATCAATCTAATTATTCTTCACTTATATGTACCGACATGCGTCATACAGCATTCTTTTATGAACCCAACACTTCTGCTATAAAAATATATATATATATATATAGAATTTGTATTTTCTCTTTAGGAAATCCATTATGCATTAAACCTTCTGTGATTTAATATGTCATATCACTGACGCATCAACATTTTATTACATAATACAAAACAGGTGACTTGAAACTTACAAAGTATAATACATTCTTACATTAATATGTAATCATTTACATTTTAATTCATTATATAAATATAAATTTATCAATTATATTAATGTGGGAAAGGAAAATAAAAGCCCTCTAAGGCCGGTCGGCAAAGAAGTGATGGTTTCACCATATGGCCAAGATCACGCGTGACCCCCCTTGCCATCTAGCCCAAGTTCACGCGCAAGCACAAAACCCAAAAGGAATTGTGGTGAAGGTTTCACCATGCAGTTTTACAAAAAAAGCGGGGCCCATCTATCTTTTAACCGTTACATTTAAAAAAAAAAAAAAATTTTTTTACACACTACCCCCTTTTTACTTATAAATACCCACTAAATTCATACTTTTTAAACCACTACTTCATCAAAACACAACTCCATTAAGAAATCATCTAAAATTTTAATATGACTTGTCGTCTCCCATATACTGTCGAACAAATGCAAAAGTATATTAAAAAACAAGCCGAGAAAGACGATGCGGCTCGACAACAGGCTATTGTCGAAGTTATCAAATAGTTTGAGCTCGCAAAGGCACTGAAACAACGATTGAGACAACGATACGCGGAGTGCAAAGACATCTCTGCAGAAAGAAAAGCTTTGATTGACCAATTTTTGAACGATGAAGCTCGCAAAGACGACGCCATTAGTGAGACGCTGTGGGATTGTGTTTCACAGATTCAGGCCCAAATCACCAATAAGATCCGTTGGAGTTTTGAGGAAAACAAATTTGCTTGTATCACAACAGAACCAACAATTTGGGCAAGGTGCATCAACTTCATCTGATGCACCAAGATTTGTTGAGCAACAAGAAGATGCGGGTTGGAACGAGAGTAAGGAGCGGGAGCTTAGCAGATTGGAAGCAGAGTACGAAGAGAGCAAGTTTGCGAACTACTCTGCGTACGACGATGGTTACCGCTCAGACAACTCTCAAACTTGGGATCACCCGGATTACTGAAATTTAAGTTTATGTTCATGTAATGTTTTTAATCTATGTACTATTTTATGTTTATGTAATGTTTTAATTCCAAGAAGTTTATGTAACGTTTTCATTTCATACATTGTGTTTTTAAATTTGAACGTTTACGGTTTTATATTTTTACGTTTACATTTTTAATTGTGTAAGTATAAAAAAAAAATGGGAGTTAAGGTGAAGATGGGTTTGCCTTGCCCACTTAAAGGTGAAGTGAGGTGAAGGGAAGTGAGAGGAGAGAGAAAGCTGACGTGGCACTGAGGTGTATGGTGAAAGTTGCATTACCTTGCCATCTAGCCTAAGAGCACAAGGTGCAGTGAGGAGGTTCACCTCCTCATTTGGGGCCCACGGGGTGTCACATCAGTTTAACAAACATCTACAACTAACCCCCTCTCACTAACAACTAACCCCAACTTACTCATTTGGGGCCCACCACTTACAACTTTATTTTTTTTATTCAAATTTCCAAATAAAATAAATTCATTCCATTAAAAGAAAAAATACATTACAACATATTAAAAAACATACGAAACAACGATACAGGAAAAAAAAAACGATACGTGAAATAACAATACGGAAAAAAAAAACGATACGGGAAATAATGATATGAAAAAAAATCGAAACTTAATCCTCGTCCTCGTCGTTGAGTTGATATTTTCTCATGATTTGTTCTTGTCTTCGGCGAATGATAGCGGCTTTTTTCGATGTCATCTGGTCGGGATCAACGAAACTTCATCTCCTCCATCTCTAAGGTCTTCACTTCCTTCTGTCTCCTCGCCTCGTACGCGGCCATTTGAACGTCGGCTTTTTGTGAATATTTTTCGGATAAGTGTCCCGAAAAAGTACTCGTTTGACTCCCACCGGAGCTCGCCGCGCTCGACGTATCCGTCGACTTTTGTTTCTTTGTAGCTCGACTCTTTCTGGCGCCATCACTTTCGGGATGAAGTCGTTTGTCAGGACCGAATATATCTTCGAGACATGTAATGCCTATCGGGTTCTCGGCATCCCATTTCGGGTAATTTTTCAAGACCTCCCAAACGTGAACATACATGAAACTCTTCAAACCAAAGCGTTGTTCAAAGTTCATCTTCGCATTTTCGAGATGATCAACCTCATTTTCACTACTTCTACGCTGCAAATGTTTATAAACAGCGTTGAATTTTTGACAATCACCATTAATCCTCGTCCATTCACCCGTAATCATATTTTTGGTACGAATGTCACGGTCAGTCTGATGGTTGAACACCTCCAAAATTTGGTTCCAAAAGTACTCTTCGGAACTGTCATTTCCCATTTGTTTGTCTTGGGAAATTATATCCAAATTTCCGCAAGTAACTTTTCTT
Source organism: Artemisia tridentata subsp. tridentata (assembly GCA_021014915.2). Classification (NCBI taxonomy): domain Eukaryota; kingdom Viridiplantae; phylum Streptophyta; class Magnoliopsida; order Asterales; family Asteraceae; genus Artemisia; species Artemisia tridentata. The sequence continues at coordinate 40,983,890 of CP139502.1, forward strand.
CATCCTTGGACCACTTCCTATTCACACGCGTACCTACTGCTTCCACATCATCGTCATCATCCGCGTCCAAATCCACGACTTTTTTTTTATTTTTTTGCCATCGTTTTTTTCCTTGGGATTTGGCCGGTTCTCGTGCTTGTGGTACTTTGAATTGTGAACCTGATGGTTGTGATTCAAATTGTGGTTGTGGTTGAGATTGAGGAAACGTTGAAGGTTGTGACGGGTTAAAAAACTGTGGTGTCGAAAATCGTTGGGGTTGATTTGCGAATCCTTGTTGAAACGCATATTGTTGATTAAGGTAAATTGCCTCCGGGTTCAATTGCGTACCATATGGCGACGACGAGTTAGAATTTTGCGACGAGGGGGACGACGGGTTTGACGAACCCCCGTATTGTTGTGGGTTTGACGTGAGGAGGTTCGTGAAATAGCCGCCTTCATTCGGGTTTTGAGACATTGTTTTTTTTTTTGGAGTTGAGATATAGAGAGTAATGTTATTTTTTTGTTGATTTGTATGTGAGAAAAATATATGTAGTGGTTTGGTATTTATAGGGTGTTTAAAAAAAAAAGAAAAGAAAAAGAACTAACCGTTTGAATTTAAACGGTAATATATCCGTTTTTCTTCGTCCTATTCCCAAGCAAACTTACCAATTGTCAGATATTTTGCCTCGTCGTGCAGACGACGAGGCTTGAGGTGGCGAAAAAAAACAAGGACCTCCGGTATGGTGGCAAGTTGTGGCGAAGTGCCACCGTGGACGGCTAAGAGGAGTGGCGAGCTGCACCTTGTGCTCTAATGGTGTTTAAAGATGACCCAAACAAGTACAAACCCTTTTTAAACTTCAATCCTATGTTGCTTAGACTCCATCTCATCACATTATTTTTTTTATTAGACTTGTCACGTACTAGCGTTATGGTTGCTTTAATATGGTTCAGGGCCGTCCTGTGAATTTTTAGGCCATGTGAGGCAATTACATAGTAGCCTTTAGTATAACATTTCAAAGATATGTAAACCTAACTTGTTACAACTGCCATTATCGTTTGTTAGAGCTCAAACCATTAAATATAAAAATAACAAAATGTCTTCAGAATTGACGATAAGTAATTTTTTATCTTTAAAAAAAAGAAGAAAAAAAAGTCTATTAGTAATATGGTTACATACTTACATATAAATAAAAAATTACTTATCATAGTTATCAGTATAGTATGTTGGTAATGTTAGAGTTTATGTATAACTTTTAATATATGTATGTCCGGTTTCGAACCCGAGACTCGGGATTGCACATAATACGTGAGAGTTCCAATGGTTTGAATAAATAAAATATATTTTATATTTATATTTATTCATTTCACAAAACAAATACTTAACGACAATTAGTACTTAACGGAGTTAGAGATAAAGGTCGTTAAAGGACTAATTATGCAAAAGGGAGTTAGAAGGATCTAGAAACCCTTGAGTGGGCTTGGATCGGCCGAACCCTACCCTTGGGCTAGGGTGGTCGGTTTGTGTAGCTTGGAGAGGAGGTTAGGGATAGCCTATAATTACAATCTCATTGTGTTTGGTTTTTCTCTAATCTTGAATCCCTAACTAAGCCAAACTTCTATCTCTTCTTCTCATCTAAGCCAACTTGATTGACCCATTTTTTAATACCACTAGGTATTGGCGATCCAAGTTGCTTACAAGTGTTTGGTTTGTTTTGTGATTTGAACCTAGCTTTTTCCATTGGAACGCTAGCATTGCGTGTGTACAAGAACGAGTAACAAACTTATTTTAGCTTGTGTGTTTTGGTGTTGTTCGATCCATATAAGCCCCACATTAGGGTTTATATTTTGTTCTTGGAAGCACATGATTCCTTGTTCTTGCTAGGAATAAAAAATGTACGCTTTCTTTTAGTTTTAATTAATTATTTGTTTATGTAGATCCATTCCGCTGCGTGATCTTGATGTTTATGTGTTTATTGTATTTGTATGATTCACATATTCCAACAGTGGCATCATGAGCCCGTTTTAAACATGTAATTAATTGCTAAAACCTTAAAAATTGAATCTTGTTGAGATACATGCAATTAATTAGCTAGGGTTTTATTTTTTTTACAAACCCTAATTTTTTTAAAGTGGGTCGACACCCATTAAATTAATTTTAGAGTTTTAGTGTTGTAAAATTTAGTAGAAACCCTAGGTTTGCATGCAATTTTTAAGGATTAATTAATGAGTACCGTATGTGATGTCATTAATTAATTAGATTGCGTATATATATTGACATGATAATATGTGACTACATGATTATATGTGCAATATGGGATCCATGACAAAATCTTGCATATTTTGTCATGGAATGTTTGTTGTTTAAATGCCACATGATTTTTAAGATAGATCTTAAATTAGGGAAGACCCTAATATATTAATTAAAAATTGGTTATGTGCAATGTGGTATCTAATTGATCAAAACTTACGCGGCCAAAATTTATTTGGCGTCTGTGGTCCATTGGGTACAATGAGCTCGAAAACTAATGGGAGTTTTATTGATTAGATACATTAAAATTCACATAGATAATTAATAGGATTTATCAAAAAGGTTTGCATGTGGCTATATGATATTGTTAATGATCATATATGTGTTATTGAGTGTTTATTTTTTTTTCAATTACTTGTTCTTTGTGTTTAATTATGATGGATTGTAACAACAAATAGGGTAATTTTTCATAAAAAAATAAATGAACCTAATAACTATGAAACCTTTGTAGTAAACTATTTAATTGCCAAGTCTTATGTGCCGACAGTGGTTCGCTTCGCACGATAATTTGCTCCCAGGCGAGACTAGCAATTAATAATTTACTACATAAATGTTTTAAGCTTTAAATCTTAAAGTTTTAATTGATTTGATGCGACTGTACAAAAGTGGTCGAAGCGGCGGACCTATTATTGACAAACTATAAAGTGTGTATAAGGTTGGTACACAGTGGCGGAGCCAGGATATCAAATTATGGGGGGCAAATTTTTTTATGCGAGATACCCATTTTTTAGCGTACGATAAAACAAGTCGGGTCGGGTTTGATTCAACATTTTAAAATACCTCTGGTTGAAGGTATCAACATTAATACGAGTTGTTCGTATATGTGCATCGAAGCCCGGTTATGGTGGTAATTTTGACGTTTTTATCAAAGAATGAATTGGTTTAGGCTATATTTTCTTTCATAGGAAAATACATAAAAGGTGATCAAGACGAAACAAACAAAACATAGCTCAAATTGTGTTTAACTGCTTAACAACAATAAAATAGCACAATAATACTTATAAGAGTTATAACAACTATATTTATATTACATATAAAGAGAAAACACATTTAATAAAACTTAAAAACTTAAAAAAATAAGTAATGTTGTTGAACTAAAATACCATTACTTATAAAAGAAAATGTAGTTTATTATATATTTAATTACAATTTAAACAACTAACTTTTTTTACTCTCACTTATTCCACACCCGTATATAAGAAACTTGTTTGTGATTTTATGAATAATTTATGTATAAAAATATCTACACTATTAGAAAAACTATGCGAATTACAGTATAATTCTTAAGTTATAAAGCCCAAAGGACATATGACTTTATCAAACCAAAGAAAGTAAAAAATAAAAATGTATACACGTGGGAGGCGTGAACAAATCATATCCCATACACTTATATGAAAGAGACAGATATTAAATGAGAGTAAATATTTATACGTATTTAATTTACCCACTAACTCACTTCCACTTTTCCACTTCCCCATTAAATCTCCTTTCTCCATTGTTTCCGATAGAAAAGAACTTGAAAAACCACCAGAAAATAGATTCTTGCATAAGAGAACACTCTAATTGTTGGCAAGGTGAGAGCGACAAGGGCAATATGGTTTTGTAAGTGAGGGCACTGGACTTTTTTCCTACCAAATTGACTTCTTTTCCTATATATTTCGTGTATCCGCAAGAACTTGGTTGGGGGCATCGCCCCCCACTACTATCATGGTGGCTCCGCCCCTGTTGGTACACATTAAATTGTGACCTTAAAGGGGCGCGTTTTTAATTAGCTTCGGCGGATGTTTGCCCCTCCGCTCGCCTGTGCGTCAATAATAGACTTACCAAGTACACCATGAAAAAGTACGAAGCATCTTAAGGCAATGCTGTAAGTTTCTCAACGCCATCAATTAAATTTTGTTGATTTAAGCTGCGAATGAGTAAACAGTTTTTTTGTAGAAAACATATGATACAAAGATGAATGCATGACATCTTTGTACATATTTTTTGATAACATACATCAAAAATTTAATACCCTTAAATTTAAGTTATATGCCATCCAACTACAAAAAGAAACACCTAAGGTTTCATCCTACATCACTAGCAGCCAAAGCTGAATGTGATGTTCAAAGGGTGGTTGTCTAAGGGTAAATTGAGTACTTTCATTGCTATCAGCCAAATCTGAATGCAATGAAACGACATCAATTTACAGTTTCTTAAGTTGGTGAACTTAATTGGGCACTTTCATTACTAGCAGCCAAAGCTGATGTAATAGAACGGCGCCAAGGCATAAAGATTTAGGGATGAAACATGCTTACATTTTGCAACTGATGTTGGCAATAGAATGTAAGTCCCATGATTTCTAGGAATTGCAATTGGATATTGGCAATTGGGTGATCCCATACCTTATTGAGCACTTTCATTGCTAGCAGCCAAAGCTGATGTAATGAAACGACGTCAATTAGGATCCTAGTTTTCAGTGAAAATTAAATTGTTATTTAACCAAAGGGTGTTTAATTTTTTTGAAAAGTTTAATTATCAAAAATACTAATTTTTGAACTTTTTCTGTAGAAATGGCCCAACCCGGAAACACTCCAAACATTACCTCCGCTTTCAAAATGATGATTGAAAAGGAGAAATAGACTGGGTGATGAAGCGAAAAGTGTACCGCTTTTAAGGGGTCATTTAAGCCCTAAATCGTATTTATTTGATCAAATATTGCCCTAAATCGTTCCTTTTGTCATTTTAGGTACTTTTGAGAAGAAATCTGGAAAAGGAGGCATTTTGGACATTTTTGGAGCATAAAAGTGAAGAAAACGACAAAGTCTCAAAAATCGGCTGGAAGTTACCTTTGACGGCGTCAGGATTATGCCTGGACGGCATCATGGCTTGGCAAAAGTGGTGGATGTGAAATTTACTCATGATAAGCCAGTGAAAATTGCATGGGAATTCTGACGGCGTCACCCTTTAATTTGATCAAGGTCGTCACGTTATAATCTAAAGAGGGACGGCGTCACGTTCATAGTCTGAGGGCGTCAAGCCTTGATAGGCCAGAACGGATTTTGGAGAGCTAAAGAGGGACGACGTCAAGAAGGTCATCCGGGAACCCTAAAAACGGCGAGGTGACGGCGTCACACTCCATAACGTGACGCCGTCAGATATAAAAATCTATATATAGTTTTGCAATTCTTTGTCATTAGTGTGGAACTTATTGGGGAACTTTGTGTGTGAAAACCCTAGGATGAATTTGGCAGCTCTTTCAAGGCTTTTTGCCTTGAGATCTTCCATGTTACATTGAAGATAAGTTATCAATTAATCATTCAATATGTCTATGTGTTGTTTGATTCTATCTTGTTCTTGTCTTTTGTTTAACATGCTAGGCTAGATTTATCTTGTGTTTTCTTAGATCTAATGAAACCTAGCTATTGATTATTGGTTATTAGTGTGTTATTAGTTGTATTGGATGATTGTTTATCTATGTTAGGCTTAAGAAAACTGGCTAACTTCCTATTCGGTAACTTGCTTGAACGTCTTAAGAAACATGAACCAATGCGTACTAAAGGTTTTTATGGTTGTATTTAATGCACAAGCGAATTCTAGTGATCCCATGTTAGGAGCTTCCTAGCCGGCTCGACATAGGAGTGAAGTAGGAGCTTGTAGAGTTGGGGAAGTACGTACGCCACCCCACGAATGGTATTAAGGAATACACCCGTCATCCACGCAACTAATACACACTAATCAACCGGTAAAAGATAGTTAGGGAGTAAGGAAATCTAAGTAAACACATTTCCCTCCACATAAGTTTTCACCAACATTTTCATTTTTGTTATTTTATTTTATTTGCATTCGTAGTAATTTGGGTTAGTTGACTAGCAACTAATTCCGCCCACTCTTTCAAACCCGAGATTTTACTTGCTTTCATAAAAATATAAAAACATAAAAAGAATCTTCTCTCACCCTTAGACCTATTAGAGTAGTCTTTCATACCTAACGAACACTATTCCCTGTGGAGAACGATCAATCCCCCGTACTTACCACTACACTATACTACATCGGTCAGGTACACTGCCTGGTGGGGTTGTAAGCCTCTTGAGATCCCTCGAGAGGTAAAACCTGTTGTAAGGTTGCAAAACCACGCATCAAGTTTTTGGCGCCGTTGCCGGGGAATAGTTATTGTTTAGGTTGAATTTTTATTTTATTAGGTCTACTCACTAGATTCCTTTCTAGTGAGATTGTTATTTTTCTTTTTTATTAGATTTCTTTAGTCTATCTTTTTCTTTGTGCCATTTGTTTGTAAAACCATTTTCATTTGTCACCATGGCGGATGAAATTCCATTTAGATCATTAACAATAGAGGAACAATTACTTTACACGGATAGATTTGCTTCCTGTTGTTCCAATGAATTTTTAAGTGATCTTAGATATATACAAGAGGAGATGGGTATAAAGTTTGATAGGTTTGATGAATTATGTGCATGTGTGGCTTCTATTAAACAATCATTGTTAGGATCAACTCCTTTTAATAAGACCCTTTGGAAAATTTTTGAGGAAAGCCTCCTAACCGTGAACCATAAGTTTAATGAATTAATGGGTTCGTATACATCACAACTTGAGGAAACAATTGAGGAGGATTTAGCCGAACATGAGCATATTGAGCAAAAAGACCTAGGTTTTATGATCAATGACTTTGAATCTCAAGGAACACATGATGAATCCTTTAGGCAAATTGAACATAGTAATCATGTTATCAGGGAAGATTCTTATGAATCGGACTTAGAACTTGAAATGGCTAGAGAAGGATTTGAGATACTTAGGAACATGTTTGGGTTAGATTCTACTAAAACACATGATGTGGATATAATTGATATAGAGACAAGGAAGGATGAGGTAAATAACACAAACCTACAAAGTACCCCACAATTCCTACCATCATTCGAGGCATACACACCGCCCGTGACTTACCTGGAAGAAGTAGAAGGGACTATAGGAACCCCAATTGAAGTAGAACCTTTGGAAGAAACAAAACTAGAAGAAATAGGTTTGAATACTTGTAGTCATAACCTTTCTTTTAGTTCTATGGAAGTTCCTAGTTTTGATGAACCGGAGCCTCAACCAAAACCGTCACCTAATCTTCCATCTTTAGATGTGAATTTAGGAATTAAAAAAGGTCCCGATCCACCCATCAAACCATGTAGTCCGGGTAGTTTTATGTTGAAGGTAGTAGACTCTAAGCCTTGTAGAGAGGAAGCTGACATAGGAGTGAACCATAACCTTTCATACTTACATCACCCATTCATGATTAATCACAAGAAACACTATGGGTTTAAACCGGGTTTATTAGGTCAAGATGGATTCCCAACTAGGAGTCTCTCGAAGTTGATAGAAGATGATCCCTTTCTAGGAGAAAACTTCAATTCACCCATTGACCCAATTGAACTAAGTAAGGTTATGATGATTGGATCCCACATCTTTGAGCATATAATTCATCCACCATTCTTTCCTCACGCGGCATACTTCCACCAAGATGGTGTGTATCGCTACTATCACCCGCACTTAATCCTAAGTGTAGAAAAAACCTCTCCTTTATCCGTTAAATAAGGGTAGAGTCAGGCTCGTGACTCGAACAAAAACAAGCGCTTCTTGGGAGGCAACCCAAGCTTTATTTGCTTTGTGTGTTTATTTATTTGTTTGTTTGATTTTATTTGTTTCCGTATGTGTGTTTAATTTTTATTAATATTGATTCATGTTCAAAACTAAATTGTGAAAATGCTTTATTTTGTTTTTAACTTCGTCTTAACTACATATAAAGGTATTTTGCAAAAGATAAGTGTAAGGGAAATCTAAATCGGTTTATTAGAACACAAATGAACATGAATCGTAATAATAATAAATTAACATACATATTAGTATTTGTTTGAGTCAAATGCTTGTATCGAGTCATAATGATGTTTTTCAGGAATTCCAGGAAGTGAGGTATAGGTTTTTCCAAAATTTTTCCGGAAACGTAACATGAGAATTCTGTCAGATCATTTCTGACGGCGTCAGGCTCTACAACCTGACGGCGTCAGGTTTAATTTTCTGAAAATTTTTGAAGGTTTTGTTTTCATAAAGAGTTTTTATTAAATCTATAACTTATAATCTCCAGGAATCTGCAAAATTATCATTCCACAAGCATTATATCCTTATATATATAGATTTTATCCCGCCGATGTTATGCAGGTTTTCGTGTTTGTTTTCTCAGGTTTAACAGGTTATTTTGGACAAAGAAATGTTTTGAATCAAGCTTATGGCGATGCATTAGTCATGGAGCTTCAACATTACTTTGGAAGAAGATCTAACCGTGTTACTTCATTATCCACCGAACGAATCAGGGGAGTATTTGATTTCATTCTTTTACTTTATGCTTTTACATTTGTTATTTGAACATTGGGGACAATGTTCATCTTAAGTGTAAGGGGGGTAAAAGTACGATTAGAGAATGCTATTACGCTTGATTTTTGTTTGTTTAATAGTAGATGTGTAATAAAACTGAGATAAATACCTGTTAGGGCAATTTTAGTGCCAAATTTAAAATTTTTTACAACATATAGGAGTGAAACTTTGATCTTAATGAGCGTCTCACGGATAGGAATTATATGACTAGCACAAAAACCGTACCACTAAAAAATTTTCCACCCCCAAATATGTGAGGTTCGCCCCTAGAATTGGTAGGAAAAGCATTTATGCTATGATGTGTGTACCGGTAGCACTTAGATTCTAGAACTTGCGTTAGGACCATTCCAAGGCCACAAGTGAGACTACATTCGTGTAGTTAGATTTACTGCATGATAAGAGGCATTAGGATTAACCCATTGTTTTACACCTGTGTTTTTGTTATAATTACGTTGGCTACATTGGTCAAGTAATTCTCCCACACCCTTTGCGTTGTACTCATTTTTAGTACACGATACCCTAGTACACCCCTCAGAGCCTATCTTTTCGTTTCGACCTTTAAGCATTTTACTTAAAGGAAGAATTTGTTTACACCCCACTTAAATGTACACCCAAATCGCCTTAGCCTACCTTGTATGCACTCATTTTTAGTGCATTATTGTGACAACATTTGTTTAAACCCCAAGTTAATTATCTAATTGATTACATGGTTGCTAAGTCGAGTCATATCCTTGTACATATTGTTTTGGGACGATTGGGACTCATGGGTAAAGTACTAGTGTAATGGAGTAATGGGGAAGAACATCATTTATTACCCCCATATGTGCTAAATATTTTAAAAGTACTCCAAGTTTTTCAATTATCTTAATTCGAGTCATTAGAATAGTTATTTGTAAAGTTATGTAAAAGTTCAAGTGTAAGGGGGATGCAACGCCCCTATGATGTATTATTTTGGATGGTAGGGCAAAAGTGTATGCAAAAAAAAAAAAAAAAAAAAAAAAAAAAAAAAAAAAAAAAAAAAAAAAAATCAATCAAGAAAAATACAAAAAAATGAGAAAAAGAAAAGTAGAAAAAACATACGGACTACCATCCCGTTTCATTTTATGTTTATTTTATGTTTTTGTTATTTTGTTTTTAGCTTAAGATTGAGTCGAGTCTTGGCTTAGCAACATTGTATAGTACATGTAATTGATCAAGATCTTTAACTCGCCACCAGTAAAATATCCTTTATCCAACAAAACCGTGTTTTCCTTTTCCCTACACCTAACGTTATAACCCATTTAAAAGCCCTCTTTGATAGTTTATCTTAGGTGCTTACGCCTAGTGGAGGAGGTTTTCGATCCTTTCCCAAGCCTATGGTAATCTATTTGCTATGACAGGTAGTGAGGGATATTATCCGTTTTCATTTATGAGATTTATTTTGATGACACTTGAGAGATGTGAGTATCTAAACACTACTTGTGAGGTGCTAGTTTATAATCTCCGTGCTTATTATGATTAAAGTGGAACGATTATTTGTTGTAATTACTTTTATGTTAGCATTAAATGACCCTAACTTGTATTTTGATTAGAATAAAAGCGCATTTGCTTGAGGACAAGCAAATCTCAAGTGTAAGGGTATTTGATGAAGCAAAAAGTGTACCGCTTTTAAGGGGTCATTTAAGCCCTAAATCGTATTTATTTGATCAAATATTGCCCTAAATCGTTCCTTTTGTCATTTTAGGTACTTTTGAGAAGAAATCTGGAAAAAGGAGGCATTTTGGACATTTTTGGAGCATAAAAGTGAAGAAAACGACAAAGTCTCAAAAATCGGCTGGAAGTTACCTTTGACGGCGTCAGGATTATGCCTGGACGGCGTCATGGCTTGGCAAAAGTGGTGGATGTGAAATTTACTCATGATAAGCCAGTGAAAATTGCATGGGAATTCTGACGGCGTCACCCTTTAATTTGATCAAGGTCGTCACGTTATAATCTAAAGAGGGACGGCGTCACGTTCATAGTCTGAGGACGTCAAGCCTTGATAGGCCAGAACGGATTTTGGAGAGCTAAAGAGGGACGGCGTCAAGAAGGTCATCCGGGAACCCTAAAAGCGGCGAGGTGACGGCGTCACACTCCATAACGTGACGCCGTTAGATATAAAAATCTATATATAGTTTTGCAATTCTTTGTCATTAGTGTGGAACTTATTGGGGAACTTTGTGTGTGAAAACCCTAGGACGAATTTGGCAGCTCTTTCAAGGCTTTTTGCCTTGAGATCTTCCATGTTACATTGAAGATAAGTTATCAATTAATCATTCAATATGTCTATGTGTTGTTTGATTCTATCTTGTTCTTGTCTTTTGTTTAACATGCTAGGCTAGATTTATCTTGTGTTTTCTTAGATCTAATGAAACCTAGCTATTGATTATTGGTTATTAGTGTGTTATTAGTTGTATTGGATGATTGTTTATCTATGTTAGGCTTAAGAAAACTGGCTAACTTCCTATTCGGTAACTTGCTTGAACGTCTTAAGAAACATGAACCAATGCGTACTAAAGGTTTTTATGGTTGTATTTAATGCACAAGCGAATTCTAGTGATCCCATGTTAGGAGCTTCCTAGCCGGCTCGACATAGGAGTGAAGTAGGAGCTTGTAGAGTTGGGGAAGTACGTACGCCCCCCCACGAATGGTATTAAGGAATACACCCGTCATCCATGCAACTAATACACACTAATCAACCGGTAAAAGATAGTTAGGGAGTAAGGAAATCTAAGTAAACACATTTCCCTCCACACAAGTTTTCACCAACATTTTCATTTTTGTTATTTTATTTTATTTGCATTCGTAGTAATTTGGGTTAGTTGACTAGCAACTAATTCCGCCCACTCTTTCAAACCCGAGATTTTACTTGCTTTCATAAAAATATAAAAACATAAAAAGAATCTTCCTTCACCCTTAGACCTATTAGAATAGTTTTTCAAACCTAACGAACACTATTCCCTGTGGAGAACGATCAATCCCCCGTACTTGCCACTTCACTATACTACATCGGTCAGGTACACTGCCTGGTGGGGTTGCAAGCCTCTTGAGATCCCTCGAGAGGTAAAACCTGTTGTAAGGTCGCAAAACCACGCATCACTGGGACTAAAAATTTTAATGTTTGGTATCGTAATCTAAGGCTTGTCCTTAGGATAGCCAAACGTTATGATTGTCTTAGTGAGCCTCTTCCGGTTGCTCCTCCTGCTAACTCTTCTAATAATGCACTTAGAGAGTACAACGAAGCTTATGACAAGCACAATGATGCGGCTTGTCTCATGCTATTGGGGATGGATCCTCAGCTGGTAAAACAGTTTGAGAATCATGGTCCGATGCAAATGATTGAGGAACTCAGACGTATGTTTGAGAAACCTCCAATGGCTGAGTTGTATGACGTACTTGACAATATAGCCAAGTGCAAGCAGGAAGCAACAACACCCGTAAGTACCCATGTGCTAGAAATGAAAGGTTATCTTGACCAATTAGATGCACTTGGATGCGGGTATGTGAAAGATGTTAAAGTTGGCCTCATCAATAAATCCCTCAATGAGGAATTGTATGGTGACTTCGTGCGCAACTTCAACATGCATTGCAAGGGGAAGACATTTTTTGACTTGCATGCAATGCTCATTGAACATGAGAAAGGACTCGCTAAGAAAACTCCTACACCTGCTGTGATGGCAATTAGAGGTGGTAGGGTTGCTAAGCCCGGTAAACCGCACAAAGTGAACAAGAAGGGCAAAGGGAAAGCTGACAAAGGAAAACAGGTCGTAATCCATCAGCAAAAGCCCAAGAAGCAGAATCCTCCTCCTAAGAAGGATTATCCTAAAAAGGATACGGCTGCTTGTCACCACTGTAACACTCCTGGACATTGGAAGAGGGACTGTCCATTGCTGCTTAAGGAGTGTCGCAAGAATAAAAATGCCAAGGCTGGGCAGGGCACCAGCACATCAGGTATTTTTATGGTTGAATTATTTTCCTTTCCTCGTAAGCAAAATGCCTGGATATATGATACAGGATGTGGTACTCACATTTGTAATACATCGCAGGGGCTTAGAGGAGTGAAGAAGCTGAACTATGGGGAATGCTGCTTGTATGTCAGCAACGGTATACGTGCAGCAGTGGAAGCCATAGGGACTTTTGATTTACTGTTACCTTCGGGTTTAATTTTATTATTGAACAATTGTCATTACGCACCGTCTATTGTTATAGGTGTCGTTTCAGTTTCTTTATTGTTGGATATTGGTTTTGAGCATACTTTTAATAATAATGGAATTTCGGTTTCTTTAAATTATGTTTTTTATTTTAATGCAATTCCATTAGATGGTGTGTTTGAAATTGATATGGAAAATCATGCATCCAACGGAAATAATTTTGTGTATAGCATCAGAAATAAGAGAATCAAGTCTAACTTGGATTCATCTTATTTATGGCACTGTCGTCTTGCTCATATAGGCAAGAAACGCATGGAAAAGCTGCAACACGATGGGCTTTTGAAAAATATCAATGATGATTCAGTTGATAAATGCGAGTCTTGCATATCTGGTAAGATGACGAAGAAACCTTTCCATAGCAATATGGAAAAGGCTTCAGATCTACTTGGATTAATACACACGGATGTGTGTGGTCCACTTAGACATGTGTCCAAGCGCGGTGCTACCTACGTCTTGACCTTCACGGATGACTATAGTCGTTATGGTTATGTTTATTTACTTAAACATAAACATGAAGTCTTTGAGACATTCAAGGTCTTTAAAAAAGAAGTAGAATTACAACTCGGAAAGAAGATTAAGGCCCTTCGATCCGATCGTGGTGGTGAGTATTTAAGCCAAGAGTTTAAAGATTACCTAACTGAGTGTGGCATTGTCCAACAACTCACTTCTCCTTATACTCCACAGCAAAATGGTGTATCTGAAAGGAGAAATCGTACCTTGTTAGATATGGTACGATCTATGTTTAATCTTACAACTCTTCCCTTATCCTTTTGGGATTATGCTCTTGAAACAGCTGTTCACGAGTTGAATAGGATTCCAACTAAGAAGGTTGATAAGACTCCATATGAAGTATGGACTGGAAAAGCTCCCAAATTTTCTTACTTAAAGGTCTGGGCTTGTGAGGCGTTTGTTAAACGTGACTCACCTGATAAACTCCAACAAAGTAATGTTAAGTGTATCTTCGTAGGATACCCTAAGGAAACAAAGGGTTACTACTTTTACTTCCCACAAGAAAATAAGGTCATCGTGGCTAGGTATGGCGAATTTCTTGAGGATAATCTAATATCTCAAGAATTCAGTGGGAGAGTATATGATCTTGAAAGTGATCATGAAGATACGTCACCTTCTGAAGGTACTAACACACTTCCTGTGGAACCTGAAAGTTTAGGTCCTCCACCTGAAGTTGAAGTGGTACCCGTCCGTAGATCTTCAAGATCTACAAAAGCTCCTGATCGTCTATGTTTAAACATAGAGGATGAGGATTCTATACTAGTGGATCTCGATGAGCCAACTAGTTATAGTGCTGCCATTAATAGTCCTGAAAAGGAGAAATGGCAGATTGCTATGGATGGGGAAATGCAATCCATAAGAGACAATAAAGTCTGGATTGAAGTAGACCTTCCTCCCAATGCTAAGGTAGTTGGGAGTAAGTGGCTCTTCAAAAAGAAGACGGACATGGATGGCAATGTACACACCTACAAAGCTCGTTTGGTGGCTAAAGGCTTTACCCAAACATACGGTGTTGACTATGAGGAGACATTTTCTCCTGTGTCCGACATTAGAGCTATTAGGATTTTTATAGCCATAGCTGCCTACTATGACTATGAGATTTGGAAGATGGATGTCAAAATCGCCTTTCTAAATGGTCGCCTAGATGAAGACATCTATATGGCGCAACCTGAGGGGTTTGTGAATCCACAATTTCCTGAGCGTGTATGCAAGCTTCAAAGATCCATTTATGGATTGAAGCAAGCATCCAGGCAATGGAATAAGAAATTTGATGAGGAAATCAAGAAGTTTGGATTTACTCAAAATTTCGATGAGCCATGTGTATACCACAAAGTTAGTGGGAGTAACACTACTTTTCTTGTCCTATATGTCGATGACATATTAATCATGGGAAATGATATACCAAGTCTTAATGAAGTTATGATTATCTTGGTAAGTGTTTTTCCATTAAGGATTTAGGAGAAGCAGCGTATATCCTTGGAATCAAGATCTATAGAGACAGATCTAAGCGGTTGATCGGTTTAAGCCAAAGTGCTTACATGGATAAAATATTGAAGAGATTCAATATGCAAAATTCCAAGAAGGGATATTTGCCCATGCAAGTAGAACATGGCTTAAGTAGCGAAATGTGTGCTTCTACACCTGAAGAGGTGGCATACATGAAGAAAGTTCCGTATGCTTCGGCAGTAGGATCTATCATGTATGCAGTAAGATGTACAAGGCCAGATGTGGCATTCGCACAAAATTTAACCAGTCGTTATCAGCAAAACCCAGGGAAAGATCACTGGCATGCTGTTAAGAACATTCTTAAGTATTTAAGGAATACTAAAGATATGTTTCTAGTTTTCGGGGGAAATCCAGACGCAGAACTGAATGTTACAGGTTTCTGCGATGCGTCCTTTCAGACTGATAAAGATGATACGAAGTCTCAGACGGGTTACAATTTTGTCATAAATGGAGGAGCTGTAGACTGGAAGAGTAAGAAGCAGAGTACAACGGCCATGTCTGCTATAGAAGCTGAGTATATTGCTGCATCGAAAGCTGCACAAGAAGCTGTTTGGATAAGGAAATTTATTTCGGATCTTGGAGTGATGCCGTCAAATAAATTACCTATAAATGTGTATTGTGACAACTCTGCTGCAATCACATTCGCCAATGAACCTGGAGTTATGAAGGGCGCCAGACATTTTCGTAGAAAATACCATTATGTTCGAGAACAAGTCGAACTGGGTGAAATCAATGTACTCAAAGTTCACACAGATGACAATCTGGCTGATCCTTTCACGAAGGCATTACCTAAGAAAACGTTTACTCGACATGCTCGGGGTATTGGTCTTCGTATGCCAGATAGTTTCATGTAAATCTGTTGATTTAGTATTTTGGATAGGGACGTGTAAACAATTATTATTTTAATGAAATACAATGCGGATAACGTTTATTCTCATTATTAATATTTGTGTCCTATATTTGCATGTTTAAATCCGTGAATAATTAATTTATTCTAAATAGTCCGTTGTCAATTAATAATATGGGAATATTATTAAACTAAGACAAATGTGAGGATTGGTAGAATGTACTGTAAGGTTGAGACACCAATGTCACATGATATTCAATATTGGATAAATTGAATATAGGACTTATCCCAACCGCATGATTATACTTTATGGATCATAGTCATTAAGTATATCATGAATATTTATCCTCAGACTTGAGATGCCAGGTAACTGCCGAGGATGTAGCTCATTTTCTGTAAGGTAGTCTAACGCTATCCGTAAAAGGTAGTTATAAGGGCTATTTTCGAAAGTGATGCGAAGTTCGAGGGTTATGCTCGTAGTCAATAAAGGATTTGTTCCTTCAACTTTGTGTTGAAGTTTAATACTGCTTGGCCACTCGTAGGATTGACAAGATGTTTGCGTGTGCACGCCCAAAGTCTATCTGGAAGACGTTCAGATGTTTTGGTAATCTTGATCAATTATGTATAAACGAGAAACTAATAGTTAATTATGGAATGACCTAGATCCATATAAATATTAACGCGGTATTAGCAACAAAAGGATAAGTATGATGATTAAATTCATCACGTGGTTTTTCCAGGAAAACCATACTCGGATCGAGCTGGGGGCATTGGGATCTGTTAAGCTAGACTAGCCATGTCATTACTATATTAATAGTTATCCAAGTGGGAGCTGTTAGAGTTTATGTATAACTTTTAATATATGTATGTCCGGTTTCGAACCCGAGACTCGGGATTGCACACAATACGTGAGAGTTCCAATGGTTTGAATAAATTAAATATATTTTATATTTATATTTATTCATTTCACAAAACAAATACTTAACGACAGTTAGTACTTAACGGAGTTAGAGATAACGGTCGTTAAAGGACTAATTATGCAAAAGGGAGTTAGAAGGATCTAGAAACCCTTGAGTGGGCTTGGATCGGCCGAACCCTACCCTTGGGCTAGGGTGGTCGGTTTGTGTAGCTTGGAGAGGAGGTTAGGGATAGCCTATAAATACAATCCCATTGTGTTTGGTTTTTCTCTAATCTTGAATCCCTAACTAAGCCAAACTTCTATCTCTTCTTCTCCTCTAAGCCAACTTGATCGACCCATTTTTTAATACCACTAGGTATTGGCGATCCAAGTTGCTTACAACTGTTTGGTTTGTTTTGTGATTTGAACCTAGCTTTTCCCATTGGAACGCTAGCATTGCGTGTGTACAAGAACGAGTAACAAGCTTATTTTGGCTTGTGTGTTTTAGTGTTGTTCGATCCATATAAGCCCCACATTAGGGTTTATATTTTGTTCTTGGAAGCACGTGATTCCTTGTTCTTGCTAGGAATAAAAAAGGTACGATTTCTTTTAGTTTTAATTAATTATATGTTTATGTAGATCCATTCCGCTGCGTGATCTTGATGTTTATGTGTTTATAGTATTTGTATGATTCACATATTCCAACAGGTAAGACCGTAAGACATAAATATATGAGCACTAATGCTAATTTTGAACCAAAATTTAAATATTTTCTCATTTAGTTATGTAGATATGCAGTTATTGACTTTGTATGTGTTAAACTAAGGGCCTGTTTGTTTAGTTCTTTTGTTAAGTCCTGTTAAATTAAAGTATCTGTTTACATATATGCTGTCTGTTTGCAGATAAATAAATGGTTGTTTGTTTTGTGTGCTGAATAAAGCGTCTGAATTAGAAAAAAATAATACCGTTATACCCTTTTATTTGAAATAAGTGGGATTAGAGGTTAAGAAGTGGGAGGATAAATATGTAAAATTAGGATAAAAGAGATAGAATTAATTTGAAGACCCTCATCTCCTTGGCTTTTTCTAGGAGGTCATATGTTAGTTTTAAGTACTAAACAAACATCCATTTGGTGACTTAATTAACTTACCTATTTTTTTAATTAAGACGTTTTAAGTTGTTATCAAACACTACCTAAATTAGTCCCACATAGTCCTTTGAACAAAATATTGATAGCATTTCGGTTTCCTTACTGAATGTAGTCATTTCAACTTTTCTGTTTTTGGGCCCTTTAATCAATGGACTAGCATAAAAGTTGGGCTCTACAAAAAGTAAAGCCTTATACAGTTGGGCTGACTGCACAGGCTAATATTTGGGCCTGATATGGTTCTCTCACTTTCAACACCATATATTCTTTTTCTTTTCGTTACACATCTTATCAATGTATCAACCATCACAGCATACCACCACATCACCACCGTAATGTCGTCTGTTTGCCACCAGTCATATTGCCAGACCGCAATCGTTTCTTTGTCATAACAGTTTGGTACTCAGGGTGTGTTTGTTTTTTTAAAAAAAAATCTTACTAGCTCTTTTACTCTTACCAGTAAGAGGTGGTCAGACGTTTTGCTTGTTTGTTTTTTTTTTTGAGTCAGACCCAATTAGACATATAACATCTTACTCAGTAAGAGGTAGGGGACTTGTCTTACTGCCTCTTACTCGATAAGAGATTGAAGAATCGTGTTAATATAATATATTTGATGGTTTATTAATTATATTATATTTATGATAAAAAGTCTAGTTTCATATTTACATAAGTTACATAAATAAATTGCAGAACTGAACACTTAAAATCATTCGGACAATTATAAAAAAACAAACAACATTATTTCGTTTAGATTTAGACTTTTTAGCCACCTCTTACTGGTAAGATGTGGCAATCAGATTCAGACCTAAAACATCTTAATGACAAACACACCCTCAATCTTCATGTTTTTAATAGTCTCTAAAAAAACTCACCTCAACGGTTTAATGTTCTAAGTGATAAGAAAAGTAAGGTTTAGGGCCCCAAAGACATATTTTGCCTCATATAAGCTCAAATTCTATACTACTGTATTCAACACTATATTAAAGATCCAACTAACCATATATATGTGAACGCTAAGAACTGGAAACCGATTCCTATATATACGCTGCACCAGGTACGTACGTTCAAGACCCCAATGTATGGTAAGTTCCTATAACATTCGTTGAAATCCAGTCCATACCCTTCCATAAATGAATCTGGCCACTGTCAAAGACCATACATGTTTTATTTTGTGGCCTGTAATGAATTAAGAAGAAAAAGATATTAGTAGTAACTGTCAAAAGCTTGAAAAGCAAATTTGAATTTCTATCCAAGACATTCACTTTTAGTAGTATGTCGATATATGATATTTATGTTGACATATGTACATGACATAAGTAGTAAAGGATTACTCAGCACCAACTTGTACTGATTCTTTCCTAAGTTGATTTCATCCATAGGTTACGCGATAGTATCCAATAACGTACTATATACTCTCATTGTTCCATAAAACCTTCATATGCATGAATCTCATCACTTCCGGCGTATTTCACTACTAATCAATTATCAACATTGACAAACATCCTAAAAAGCGTATCAAACTTTTATTTATGTACTCGATCCAACTAGAACTGGATTTAACCTAACCTGTATTGCCCGAGATGAACATGTTTAATTATTACTTCGGACCAATCCGGTGAACCCAGGGTTTATGTGTTTACCCATAGTTTATGAAAGTTTGTGCATATTATATTCAAACAATTTACGAATGTGCTAGATTCGACTACCTTAGACGAGGTGACCGGTGGAGGTAATCATCCTTAGCAATATAGGGTCGTTATGGATTGTAAATAAATATAAAGAGATTATGCATCGTTATATTCTTTCATATCTTTCAGAAAAAAGAATTCCACAACTCCTTTTTCCTTGTTCGATCGTCGATGTTCCATCGTCATGAATCGACGATGCTTTCATAGGTGTCATCTTCAAAGCTTGTAGCAAATGAAAATTTGTTGGTTAACAATAGTTTTACCTCACTTGCATCTGCAAGTGTCCACACACAATAACTTAATCCAATCTAACAATATGCAAAAACAGCTTTATACCACGTGCAGTAAAGTTTCTATATTAAATCAGTAATCAAGGGGTTTCATTGCCATTAGAAGAAAATAAAACATAGCCATGCCATAAGAAAGCTTTTCAAGAATAAGCCAATAAGACCTCAAAGTGAGTTTCTTTTTAACCAACACATAATCTATAAATTTACAATTCAACATGGTTATACTACTTGAAACATTAATGTTAGCTTTAATTTTATAAGTTTAAAGTGATGGTCATTCACTTTAGTTAGAACTTTGTGTAATGTGGGCTTGTGTTAGATTTAGTGTTAAATGTAAATATTCAATCCATGTAAAGTCCAACAAAGCCCACACAAAGCCCACTAGGGAAATATCCTTGTAATATTTAAACCTCACAACACATCATTTGTGTGGCGGTTCAATGTGTGTGTAATGTGTGCTTAATAGAAGAAACTTTAACATCTTTCTATCTCTCTAAATATACGATCCATATACACCCTTGTCCCATCATCTCTAGAGCTTAACGAGCCATACATATTGTGTGATAAAGAGTGATTACAAGCTACAACAAGTGGTATCAACGAGCCTAGCTTCGAGGTAGGAGTTCTTTTTGTTCGGTTCTTGCTCAAAAATAAAGCTAAGTTGCGTTTTTGATTTGCAAAAATAGTGGTTACTTGTGTTTAACGTGAAACAAGGCTATTTGTGTTTTTGTGTGGCTACTGTACGCAAGCTTGAAGAACAAAGGTTGTATTTTGTTTGATCTTAAAGATTAAAAACACCATTTGTTATTTTTCTTTCACTAGAAAAGTTACAACTTGTGTTTTTTTTCTCTTCTATTCGATCCTTACAAAAAATCAAGAAATATTTGTGTTTGTTCATGATGGAACGACTTGGTGTATGAAGGTATTCTAGTCTTTCATTCGAATATAGTCTTGGAAGCTTGGATTTTGGTTTGTTCTTTGTATCTTCAATCGACTAGAATCAAAATCTTGTATAAAATTTGTGTTATTGGATAAGATAGTGAATTATTGATTTGATTTGATTGATTAAAGTTGGTGGAAGTTGTTGAGTAGGTAAAGAAAAGTCTTACAAGGTGTAAGAAAGCATGGGTAAGTAAGGCAAAAAAGACAAAAAGTGGTTAAAAACTGCAGATTGTCGAAATTGGCTTCATCAGTCGACTTATCGCAATTCACTGAAAAGCATCGATCTATCGCAATTCGCTTTTTCTATCGCAATTGAAGCTGAAAATTTTTATCGCAATTCACACTTGGCTGTTATCGCAAATCAAATTGCGATAAAATTATCGCAATTGGCACTTGAGCAGAAATTATCGCAAATCAACCTTCATCAGATATCGCAATTCAGACTTGTCCGATATCTTTTGTGCAATTGCGATATCGGACAGCAAAGCATTTGCGATATCGGACAAAGAAGAAGTTTTCAGAATTGGCATTTTCAGTCCCTGTCTTTTCCAGCAGCCTTAGGGAACTTTCAGAATTGGCAGTTTTGGCCCTCGTACTTCTGTGAAACGATTTCAAAGTTAAATAACTTTTAAGGATTTGATTCGAACGTAATTTCGTCAACTCAAAAGTGAACTCGGTATTTTCACCCTTGTATAAGAGTGTAAAATACTTCGACAAATGGATATCTACCCTCTTGTATAAGAGTGTTAGATTTTATATAAATTACCAATTTATATAAATTAGATATATTTCTATCTAAATTGATATTTTGCCATAATTTATATAAATTTTGGTCAAATTGAAATTTCTATAGAAATTGTCATTTTATCTAAATTGTAATTTACATATTCTTTGTCGAACCTGTAAACTTTTGACTTTGTCTTAATTATACTCTAATCAAATTTTGTAACTTTATTTAAATTTGTTTCGTGTATCTAAACTGCAACTTCAACCATCATCAACAACACAACAAAGCCTCACAACAACAACTAAAATTAACCTTCAACATCCTCAACTCCTATTTCGTTGCAACGATCCTGAATCAACTTTATCGCACATCAAGTAAATGGAATCGAGTTCTCAAGAGGGACAAATGTCTCCAGTTATGCAAAACTTTATTCATTCGAAGGGACAATGTCTCATACACCTTGAAGCAATCAAAAGTCAATGTGCGAGACTCACAGGGGCAAAGTTACCAATGTGGAGTCCAGAAACATTTCATCGAATGTTTGCCAAACTCCTCGAACCTGAAATGGATTATCTCACATTCAGAGAGAAACTATTGCATAACATATTTCAAATAGAGAACCAAATTGAACGAGGATATGAATGCACTGAAGCATATCAAGCACTCAAGACGCAGTTTAAATGGTTTTTTCGACTTAGATTTCAGAATGGTGGTCGAAAGATATACATGTCATGATCCAACAAGCCAAATATGGAGTAAATGCGTCACAAGTGACCTGAAAGCTGAACCATTTAGAGATCAGTTGCTTTGGAGAATAAACACGCTGGAATTGGAGCTTACTAGAAGATCACTTCATCTGAGAGAAGTGTGGGAAGAGAAGCAAGTGATAGAACGGGAAAGAATTGAAATGGAGAAGCAGAAACGGGAAAAAGAGCAGATTGAAAAAGAAGTGCTATTAATGGAACCAGTGGTGAATGAGAAAGAGACAAACAAGGATGAAAAAAAGGTCAATGCGGGTACAACATCTGATTCTAACTTGGTTTTCACGGAGACAGACACATCTTCAGAACAGCATGTTGAAAGCAGCACTCCAAGGAATGATTCGGATGCTGATAGTACACACAGGAATGAAGCTGTTTGGGATACTGAGGTTGACCATATCAGATCTTCATCTGACATAGCAATATTGGCTACGGTACAACATTCACATGATAATGATAATGTTGTTTTGTTCGATAATGTGTTTGCTCATGACAAGACACATCCTGCGCATCCTGAGTCCATCAGTGACACATATGTGGTGAATCGGTTTGATAGTAATATCACTCCTACAACTCCAGATATGGATCCTAATGGAGGTGAGCCTGCCCAGGATGGATCTTCTCATGATCAAGATCATGCCATATTTGCTTCTTTAATCGATAATTTCAAACATGAACTTGAAAAGTGCAAAGAGGACAATCGCAAAGCTAAGCAAACCAACCTCTTACTGTCCAAAGAGCTTGAGGGATTTAAAGTAATGGAAAAAGATTTTGAAAAAATAACAAAAAAGCAAAGACATTGAAATCTCAAACCTTAAATCTCAAGCTCGGAAATTAAATGAAGATGTTCTCACACCAATCTTAAAACGAAATAAAGAACTTGAAGTTGAGTGTAACGAAGCTCTTTCACGTGAAAAACGTTCCATTCAAAAACTGGATGCAAATATGGGCCCCGCAAACAGAAAGGTCGAAGCATTTTTAAACGAGAACATTGAATTAAAAGTTAAATACTCTGCGCTTCAGGAAACCACTTCAAATATTATGATTGTTAACTTAAAACTTGAGAATGAGAATAAACAGCTTTTGAAACAAGCAAACAATCTTGAAGTAAAACTTTGAACAACAGAACAAAGTGCTCAAACTCTTCAAATGATGCTTCCAAAAGATAAGAACGCTCATTGATTCGTTAAAATCAACACATATATTTTTCTCCAAAGGAAACACAAGTGAAGTATGTGTAACCCGGGTCGTTATCCCCAACGAAGGTTGAATGGAATTTGTGAAATTAGGATCGTGAAACGTGTCGTGAATAGATATATAAAAGAGATTTTTGGATTTATGAACTAAAATTATGAAATATTACTGGAAAAAATTAATATAACTAAGGCAAAGATGAATATAAAACACTTAAGGCCAAAAAAGTAAAGAAAATCTAATATAACGTGCTTAAACCGGGAAAACCCGAGCTTAAAACGTGAAATCTATGAAATATAAACTCTACGGGTCCAAATCTATTTTTCTTAAATTCTAATTATTAAAAGAAAATTAAAAAAAAAGAATTATATTTTTTTGACTTTTATATTATTTATTATGAATTAAAAACAGTTTAAACTAATTAAATTCGAGAAAAATAGCAAACGAAAAGTAAAAATTCTCAAAATTTACCAGAAAACCTATTAGGCTAATATTAATCTAGAAAAAATATAAAAACTGAAAAAGCTAACCAAATAAGCTACGAAATAAGCGGATAAGCAGTTTTAGCCTAAAAGGGAAAAACTACTATAAGAATTAAATTATGCAAAGATTACACCAAGCATAACTTGGTGCATCTGGTTATGGGGTGTGGGGTGAGGCGCATGCATGCTATCCTAAAGGTCCCAGGTTCGAATCCCACTCACACCCCTTTTTGCAAACATTTTTTTTTTTTTTTTTTTTTTTTGCTTTTCTTTTAAAAACTTAACCAATAAGTGGAAATAAGCAAATGATAAAAGTGATAAACTTTTTAAAAATCAATAATAAGCTCAAAATAAGCTCATCTGATCAGATCCGTTAGGAAAAGAAAAGGAAAAACAAGCTAAAATGCAAATAAGCTAATAAGCTATTCTAATAAGCTAAGAACATGTAAATAAGCTAAAATCTATCCAAGAGCAAGAATTAAGGTCACAATAAGCATTAAGAACCAGAAATAAGCTCTGAAAACAAATCAAATAAGCCCAAAAAGCTGCTGATCTACTGATACACTAGGGTGTGCAGGGCAGATAACAGGCCAAAAGGGCAACTTTGAGCTTATTTATGAGCCCAAATAAGCTAACAACTAAGATTCACTTAATGGAATAGAAAACTACACCTAACAATCTACTTGAAAACTGAAATTTAGGATCTAAACATCAAAATTAAGCATTCAAATCTTACCTTCAAATATGTTGCAGACTGCTGAAATGTTTCTGAGGTGTAGGGCTGCTTTTAAGCAAAATTTGATCAAGGCAATTCAAGACCTAACCAACTACTGGAAATCACTTTAATATACTCTACTACACCTAGAATTAGCAAAGACAAGCACTTAAATAGATTATTCCTATATTAAGCTAGGATGATCAGGATTTCCTTTAAAAATTACAACAGTGACTCAAATCTTAAAGAACCTTCTAACACAGATCAATATACACTAAAAACTTCTTATCCAACTTGTTTTAAGCAAAAACAAAAGTTCCTTAAGGGCATATGAACAGTACTACTAACTTTTACCCATTTTGACTTCTTAACCCAAACAGTCCCTTATGGAGACTGTGTTGTAATTTGAACAAGCAAGACCACAATAAGCTGAGCTATAGCAACTAGGTTATTTAAACTATCATTATTAAGCACAAATAAGCTGAAAAGAAGCATGAGAATAAGCGATAAGCACAGTTTGACTTTGGTTGACTTTTTGAGTAAAATTGAGATTAGAACTGAGTTACTCTATCATAAGCTCACAATAAGCTATATCAAGCTTATATGAACTTATTCAAACAGAAAATAAGCTTTTGCAAACACCAAATAACTTAATTCGAATTAACAGTAGACTTTTAAAATTGAAATTTCATTAACTTCAGAAAATGATACAATACTTGATGGATTAAAGATAAATGAACTTAAACAAACTTGAATTGACAATTAAAACTTAAATTGAAACTGAAATAAGAAATAAGTACTTTCTACACTACGAATGGTCTAAAAGCAGGACAATTCTATCTTGGAGTCTTCATTTCTTTAAATAGATATCCCAAAAGCTTGTCTGATCCTTCCTGAGCAAATCCCACCGTTCCTTTTGGCTTTTTGTCATCTCAGCCGTCCATGGCCATTTTGGCGGGAAAATCAGTGAAGTGGATTTTAACCTTTTCTGAGCACGTGGGTAGTGGGTAGCATGTGAGGAGGGGGGTTGGAGTGTAGCAGAGAATAAAGCATGGTGGGGTGGTGGATTGTGTCAGGGATAAGGTGAGGTGGGAGGTGGTATGGTTTGGCGGGCAATGGTATTGAAGAAGAAGGTTTGACTGAGGTCAAACGTGGTATTGGCTAACTCAAAGAAGCTAGGCCGGGTTTGGGTTTTATTTTATTTGGGCTTGGGTTTATTTGGTGTGGGCTAGGTTAAGGATTGTTTTGGGTTTAGGATTAAAAGGGTAAAGAGTTTAATGGTGTAGGTGTTTATTAGTAATAGGTTTTAAGTTTAGGGACCATTGTTGTCATTTCTGAAAATCCAGGGACCAACTTTGTCATTTTTGCAAAATTACTTCCAAGGGCCAATCTTGACAAGTTGAAATTCTTGAGGGTTGACTTTTGACACTTGGGTAATTTCTAGTCCGAACTTGTAAATTTCTTCCCCGTCCTCGGCTTTTCACAACTTTCCAATCTTGTGCTCGGTTTTTGTCCGATTTGCCTTGTTTTCAATCTTTTTGTACCTGAAACACATAAAAACACAAACCACGAATATTTGCAATATATTTGATCTATTTGGGTGTTTTTGGCCATTTTTGTGTCTTTAATGGGTGTAAAATGATGAGTATTTACACACTCATCACTCATAAAGGAAAATCCGGACTTGGTTTTGAAAATAACTTGCAAAATGAACAACCATGTTTTCTAAACAAAATGGATGCTCTGTTCATTTCAGAAGATGAAGATAAAACTGAAAAGAAAAACGCTTAAAAGTCAAACGAACAAAAAGCCCACTCTCGTACCAAGGCTTTGTGTATGGTTGTACACAACTGACTGATATACCAAAAGACCATTTGAAAAGAAAAGACACAAATGTGAAAAGATTTTTCAAAGAAGCTCAACTTGCTACTTATGATGCTAATTTATTGCAAAATAAAGCGAGAGAAAACAGTTTTGTAATCTTAAAAAGCACATTGAGCTTACGTTAGAGGTCATTCGGTTTAAAACAACAAACCACCCATAGTGATCGAAATAATCTTCTTGCATCAGACATATACTTTAGACGGGAAGTTCAAAAGATTTTCAAAGAAGGGATTGAACCTCATGTTAAAAATATCAATTTAAGTTTTGAATACTTTGAAAGATATCTTGTCCTTGAAATGAGGGAAGATCTAAGGTACATACATTCCCTTGAAGATGAATTTGATGAAAAATGCCTAACATTTGATATTCAAAAAGCCTTTTTCACAAATCAAATCAAGTCACTCAAGTCGGTGTCCGTCAGCCACGCATATGAGAATGTGGATTTTGAACAAACATCTTCTTTGAATATGAAAATCTTTGTCTCAAAAAGAAAATCGCTGAACTTTCAAAAGAAGTAGCTGAAATCAAATGGGAATTGTCAAAAAGAATTGCTTCTTCTAAAAACCCTTTTGACAACAGTGCTCAAAGAAAAGGAACAGATTTTTGAAGAAAATTGTGATGATGCCAAAATCAAGTTTGATTTGGACGAACTTGATACAAAAAATATTGAATTGGAACATGCTGTGGCATCATTACAAAAGGAAAATGAGCATTTGAAACAGACTTACAAAAACTTGTTTGATTCAATCAAACGTTCACGAGTTCAGAATCAAAAATCAATTCACGAGTTCAGAATCAAAAATCAAACACGAAACAAAAGGAGTCTGAAGTATTGAAGCCTCGAATCACAAAAGTTTCCTTTCCAAATCCCTTGTTTGATTCTAATCCTTCAGATTTTGAAACGGAAAAATGCAAATCATGTGCTTCAAACAAAAGTACTTGAGCTTGAAACGGTTTTAGCTCAAAGCACAAACGATCTTGAGGATGCCAGAACTGATCTTTTCAATAAAACAAACAAATTCGAAACATATTTTGAAATACTTGAAAAGAAAATATTGTTTTCGAACGGAAATTGGCACGTTAAAATGGATGATTGAAAAGCTGAAAAAGATCAATTTTAGAAACAAATTGCCTCTTTGGAATCTAAATTGACATTCAAGATCTTCTTCAAAAAGAATACAATGATTTGCGAATGTCATACAATGCCTTAAAAGCAAAGGTTGATGTTCTTCATCGATCGAAAGGCAAATCTCCTGTTTCAAATCTTTCAACACCAAAGTGAGTGTTCCAAAGAAGGTTTACACGGGTGAATCTTCAAAACCATTTCGAAAAAGGTTTCCAGTTTACAACCTATTCTTTTCAAAAAGGAAGGAAGTTTTCGAAGAAACAAAATTTTTCTGAAACACTTACTCCTCAAAAGCTTTCAAGGTCAAATCTGTCTCATGAAGAGACTCCAAGATTTCAAACTTCACACTCTCGCTTTACACGGGTAAAGAAAGTGTGGAAAACCAAGC
Organism: Artemisia tridentata subsp. tridentata; assembly: GCA_021014915.2. Lineage (NCBI taxonomy): Eukaryota > Viridiplantae > Streptophyta > Magnoliopsida > Asterales > Asteraceae > Artemisia > Artemisia tridentata. The sequence goes on from CP139502.1 coordinate 41,011,922, forward strand.
AAAGTCCTTCAAACTCTTATTTCCAAATGAAACACGGTTTTCAGTCCTCGTTGGAATTCAACTTCTTTGAATCAGATTGACACAACTTACAAATGGTTTTCAAAATTTGCTAAACCGTTGGCGCGAGTGCTTAAATGGGTTCCAAAGGTTGTTGTCTAATCTGATCCCACAATGGCTTCGGAACATCTCAGTTTCGAACCGAGCTTCAAAGAAAGGAAAGTGCTTATCCAAAATCTTTCGAGCACTTATCCTAAAAATCTAAATGGTTTGTAAGTATTTCAGCTTACAACCCGGGCTTCAAGTTTTGGCTTATGTACACATAACAGTGCATAACCCATTTTTCAAAGAAATGACCCTGTTGTACACTTTATTGCAACAATCCTAAAAAGAAAAAGAAATTTTCATGCAGAGTTTATCAAACCAAACTTCTTAATCTTAAGCAAAATTTTATTCAAATTTCATCAAAAGGTTTTTCAAATCTTTTCAAAAATTTTGCTTAAGTTTTTCAAATGGTTACTCCCCACTTGCTCCAAAGTTTACAAAAATGTCACAACCAATGCAAGTTTTGAGGGGGAGTATTTCAGAAACAAGTTTGTTTCAAAAAGTTCATGCAAAACCGTTTCTCCCTATTAGCTTTCCAAAAATAATGATTTTAATCAAACGGTATCAAATATACCATCGAAATGCTATTTAGTGATGTAAGCGTTGTCTCGCAAAGGACTGTCTGAGTAGAATGTACCATTCGAGAGATGATCATTGAATATGACCGGGAGGGTAATAATTTCAAGCTAGTCTAACTAGTGATGTAAGCGTGTCTCGCGAAGGTCATGTTCATTGAAAGTCGATCATTTCAATGTGCGAACTCTACCCAAACATGTGCAATTTATTTCAAAAATGCATGAGCACATGTG